>JAODAL010007153.1:0-127561 GCA_025379985.1 Phyllomedusa bahiana | reverse complement strand
AAGAGGTTTTTTTGGGGTCAGAAACCCCACAAAACAAGGCTTAATTAACCCTGGATGTAAATTGCGCAAAAAATTGAGCGCCAAAATATTTGCTTTGTAGCTGTTACAATTGCGTTTTTTCTACGCCACAACAAGAGATACAGTTGTAATTAACCTTTGCTTATGAATTTTAGGCTACAGGAAAAAATTTTATATTTTTGGCGTTGAAAAAGATGGATTTTTTTTGTCAGCACACCAGCAAAACAACGCTTTAATTTAAACCCCCTGGATTTTAAATTGCGCCAAAGAATTGAGCCGCACAAAATAGTAGCTTTGTAGCGTTTTACAATTGCGTGTTTTCTACCCACACAACAACAGATACAGTTGTAATTAACCTTTGCTTGTGAATTAGGCTACGGGAAAAAATTTATATATTTTGGCGTTGAAAAAAAACGGTTTATTGGGGTCAGCACACCAGCAAAACAACGCTTAATTAAACCCCTGGATTTTAAATTGGCAAAGAATTGAGCCGCACAAAATAGAAAGCTTTGTAAGCGTGTTACAATTGCGTGTTTTCTACGCCACAAAACAAGAGATACAGTTGTAATTTAAACCCTTTGCTTTGTGAGTTAGGCTACAGGAAAAATTTATATATTTTGGCGTTGAAAAAGACGGTTTATTTTTGTCAGCACACCAGCAAAACAACGCTTAATTAACCCCTGGATGTAAATTGCGCAATAGAATTGAGCCGCACAAAATAGTAGCTTTGTAGCGTGTTACAATTGCGTGTTTTCTACGCCACACAACAAGAGATACAGTTGTAATTAACCTTTGCTTATGAATTAGGCTACAGGAAAAATTTATATATTTTGGCGTTGAAAAAGACGGTTTATTTTTGTCAGCACACCAGCAAAACAACGCTTAATTAACCCCTGGATGTAAATTGAGCAAAAGAATTGAGCCGCACAAACTAGTATCTTTGTAGCGTGTTACAATTGCGTGTTTTCTACGCCACACAACAAGAGATACAGTTGTAATTAACCTTTGCTTGTGAATTAGGCTACAGGAAAAATGTATATATTTTGGCGTTGAAAAAGACGGTTTCTTGGGGTCAGCACACCAGCAAAACAACGCTTAATTAACCCCTGGATGTAAATTGCGCAATAGAATTGAGCAGCCAAAAATGAAGTGGTATTTGTATTGTACAAACGCTGTTTCTTTAAATGAATACAACAGGAACTGGCTTAGATCCCACTTGGATATTGAATGTATATGCAGCTGCAGTGGACGCACACTGGATTTCAGATCCAATACCCCAAAAAATTTGAAATAGAACATTAAGAGAACAGTCTCTGAGACAAGCTGAGACACCCCACAGAAATCGCTATATAAAAATCAATTAGTCAGTAAGAGCTATCAGCCGCGGCAGCACCTTCCCTGATGAGCACAGTGAGAGGAGTGTGAGCTCCCGGCGTCACGCCCAGACTTATATAGTGCGGTGACGTCACAGAATCCCGCCAGTCTCTGATCGGCTTCATCTCTGCACATGTCATGCAGGCTATGCCCTTCTTCCTCCCAGATCGCTTTGCCCCATGTAGCGCCATGTGCTCGCAGCCATTTTATCAATCAAAAGCACACTTCGTTCACCCGAAGTACCCCAAAGTTCGACTTCGTTCCGAACCGAAGTTTTCCTGAAATTCTAAACGAATTCCACTTCGTTAGAATCAATTCGCCCATCTCTAATCATAATGCATTTTAAAAAGTATAAACACAAATATATAAAATATATTAGCATTGTGTTACTTGTGGGTAATTGTGGTTTGATAATGTACTATTATTTGAAGTATGCTGAAAATTTATATTAAAAACACCAAAATCAGTTAAGAAAATGTTCTTTAATATTCTTGAACATACACTGTTTTCTCTACCCTTGAGGTTAATGAAATGAAGCATAAAAATACAGCAATTTAAGTAGATTTGTGCATATGCTACGAGGAATTTGATTAAGATAATGAAACTCATATTTATTAAAGAATAGAACATGAGATTTTTACATTTCTTTATACTGTTAAGTTGTTTGCAAACTTCTTTGAAGTAGTAAATGAAAAGGATGTCATTTTTTTTTGATTGCCTGGCAGCTCATACACAAGGTATGGTAGTGCATACTTTATTTCAATTAGCATTTCTAAGTAAATGATGGCTGCTAATAATATAGTAATGCTACTTTGCTATTGTAATTTGCAATTTAAAGACTTTTTCCTTTGCAATTTGAAACTGCACTAGCCATACATACTGTATACAGAAAATTTGTGCATCCGAAAATCACATCCAAAAAAAGTGTCGATCGGATCCTAAACTGATCCAACATGTATCCAACACACAGCTGCGTGTTTGGATGCAGTAGGATCGCACCCTATAGTTTAAAATAGGGCTACCTGGTCTTTTGGACCAAGAATTGACCTGTCAATTCTTGGTACGGATCCGAAAGACGCAGTGAGACACACATCGGCGATCCCTTGTGTCAGGGATGTGCCCTAGCAAAAGCTATAATGCCCTTACACATAATGCCACTGGAGGAAGCAGAGGGGGAGATAGCCTCACCCTACAACAGACGTAAGATATCCAGTGGCCCACAACCCAAAGGCAGTTTTAACCCACATGTATATTTGGATGCAGTAGGACAACCACGAGGAGTTCCTGATGAATTTAAAGCTAGGGATCAAGTAAAGGCAGGAATTGAATCACTTGTGCCCCAAATAACAATCAATAAAAATGTGGATTGGATAAACTATATTTACTATAACCAACAGAGGGTAATGACATGCGAGATGCCCTACAAGGTGAACAATTAGGGCCCACCTCGATCATGGCTTTCCAAAATAGAATGGCTTTGGACATGGTCTTAGCGGAAAAGGGAGGAGTTTGTAAGATGGTCAAAGACATTTGTTGCACATATATCCCTAACAATACAGGACCAGATGGGAAAGTGAACTTAGCCATTAGAAAGTTGGATGATCTTTCTCAAGAGATGAAAAGGAACTCGGGAATTAAGGATCCATGGGATCAGTATTTTTCCTGGATGAATGGATGGTAGAAGTGGTTAGCCCAAGCAGGAATGGTATTGGGAGTAGTGTTGTTAATCTTGATAATAGTAGTGATGTGTGTCATTCCTTGTATCAGGAAGCTGTTGTCTAAAAGGGTAGATCAAGCGGTACCGGTTCTCGCCTACTTGGAGGAGGATGGTTTCACCTGCATGGAAGAGAATTCAATAACCAGTGTCCCCTCAATGAGAACAATAGTTCACATGTAGGGCTATGAATTAGCCAACAAACCATAAAGTCGGACCCACAACGGAGGGGGGGGTGGGGGGTTGGGGGAGGGGTGGGAGGGATTGTGATAGTGAGGTGTGAGGTTTCTTCAGGGGTGACCATTCTTATTTCGCAGACCCTTGAACCTCTTTCAGGTCTTATCCCTCCTATCTCATGACAGGTCTTCATGTTTAGAGAGTCAGCAGCTGTCAGGGTTGAGAATAGCTCAAGAACAGCTGACCAACACCCTCAGGTAGGGACTAAATCAGTTAGCTTACAAGTCTTAGGGACAGTCACCCCTCTACCCATCCTAACCTAGTGTCCAGGAACAGTACAGGTTGCAACTGAGTCTTTAGGGGGACTTTTTGGGGACAGATTCTAATGTTTTAGGAAGGACTGTAAAGTTGATGATTTAATTGAAAACATTATAATCTGTTCTATTATTACAACCTTATCAAGCTCACCAGATATTGTGCCAGACTGCTTTGCTTGGAACAGCAGCACTGCTTTCAGCAAGAAACCAAGGCCTTCAGAAGTTCCTCTTTTGAATGATGCAGAAAGAATATCAGCCACCGCCCAGTTATCCTGTGCAGATGCAAAGAAGGAAATCGTTATATTTCTATATATCCTGCTCTGTGGTTTCAATTATAGTTGTCTTAGCAACAGCCAAATAGCCAATCATATTATGATTGAATAATCATGTGATTCTTAATACGTATCAAAGGTATATTAAGCTATAACTTCCTGTTAATAAACAGATCTGTGCACCAGACAGACCTGTGTGGTGTGTATTCCTTAAGCTCCCAGCTGTTAACAGTTGTTTTCACCTTATTTGGACAGAGACAATTAATTGAATAGGAGTAAAACAAAAAGATAATTCTACACCTAACAATATTAAAGGCAATGTAAATCACATTTCTCATTTTTAGATACGTGTTTGGGTCCGTTTAGGGTCCGACAGATGGATCTAAATACGTATCTATAAGCGTATGTTCACACGGGCTCAACACGCCGTGTGAACATACCCTAATATTTACCACTGGAATAAAAAGATCAAACACATAATAAATTAGGTATGATTAATATCCTTGCATGATTTCTCCAATTTATTTCAGATTATGCTCTTTCAAAAGTCTAATGGAAGCCGGACATCAGAAAACAAGCTTGGTTGTAGATTAATAAAGGGAACCTGTCAGTCCTTTTATGATTTTATACAGCATAAAGTCACGACCAACACGTTGATTTCAGTCGTCTGTCACTTATGCATGTCTATAATACAGTTTTAGAAAACTCCCAGTTTAAACCTGGCAGTTTAATGTCAGCAATGTGAGGCAGGAGTCTGATATATTCATGAGATGTTACTCCCCTTCCCATCTGCTGCTGACTGAAACTGTTCTCTAAAACTACATGTGACAGACTGTTGAAATAAGTGTGTCTGTTCCCACTTTATTCTGTTCTCAGAACTATGGCTGACAGGGTCCTCTTAAAGGGTTACACTAACTGTAAAAGCTTACTCAGGAGAATGTTCTCATTATGCCCCTAACCCTAAACCGGGCTCTAATCCTACCTGTAACCCTAAACTGGATAGTGGTTTTATTTTTTTTCCATATAAACAGTTTAGCATAGTGTTGGTCTCATGTTGTCCCATCCTACTGACACCATAGCAGTAGGTCTTGTCACAATGCACTCTGGTCCTCGCTTTAGACTTTGGACACGCTCATCTCAGCGTTTCCAGTCCGGCCATTACTCACCTCTCCCTGCTCCTACTTCGCATTCCCCCTCTGTCTCTGGCCGTCGTGCCATCACAGCTAACACCAGCCTCCAGTGTAGTGGACTTAATGAGTAAGCCTGCTACATAGGACCTTACCAAGACCATGACATACTCATGTCATGTGTCGGTACGGGGTTAAAACTATATATCGCCGGTTTAAACAGAAAAGGGGCACAATTACAAAACTTATTTTGGCACAGGAGAAGAAGAATGTTATGATCCATGGCACTCACCAATCCTTTTTCTATAAACTTTTAATTCAGCAACTCGTTACAGACATGGGATGGGGATAACAGACACATCTTCACTTAGAACGAACAGGCAACGGCCGTTTTGCGCGTTGACGCGCTTCTTCCAGGCCTCATGGGAGATCACACACGCACACATGTTTGAATCTACCCAGACTTGTCAATCAACAAAGAAAATTCATACATTTAATACAACATTTTGCAAAAATCAATAACATTTATAGAAAGGAGTACAAATCATTACGGTCATTAAGACCTAGCACACCTAGTGCCGATGTTTTTAAAATCCACGCTGCCTCACGCCGCAATAACCTGGTGTGGCGATCACATCCATTACCTGATGACAAAATGCGCTGTAAACCAGCAAAACGGATTGTATCCACATCATTACTGTGCACATCTCGCATATGTTTAATAAATCGGGGAGCCCCCTTACCAGTTCTCAGCGAATAAAAATGTTCTCTTATATGTACAAAAAGTGATTTCATGGTTTTACCAATGTAAAATAGTCCACATCCGCACCACATCACATAGACCACAAAGTTGGATCTACACGTTATAAATTGAGTAACTCTATGTTCTATCTCACCCATCTTCAAAACTGGACTAGTGTCCATATGAACACAAAAAGAGCAGTTACCACATTTGTGATTACCCTGTGGAATACATTTATCCAACCAACCACATATTTCTTTTCTCTCTCAATCTACTCCTAACAAGTTCATCTCTGAGGTTAGTACACCTTCTAAATGACACTATGGGCGATTATTGAGTACTCTCTTTTAATATTTCATCACTCTGTATTAAGTGCCAATGTCTGTCTATGGTTTGTCTAATGTGGGCAGCTAGTGGACTATACTGAAAAGAAAAGATACATCTATCCGTCTTTTTACGTATACGTCGAGTAAACAACATTTCCTTTATGTAAAAGAACTATACGTAAAAAGACGGATATATGTATCTTTTCTTTTCAGTATAGTCCACTAGTTGCCCACATTAGACAAACCATAGACAGACATTGGCACTTAATACAGAGTGATGAAAAATTAAAAGAGAGTACCCATTTATCGCCCATAGTGTCATTTAGAAGGTGTACTAACCTGAGAGATGAACTTGTTAGGAGTAGATTGAGAGAGAAAAGAAATATGTAGTTGGATAAATGTATTCCACAGGGTAATCACAAATGTGGTAACTGCTCTTTTTGGGCGACATGTATGAATCTCGCCACATCGGGGCGCACCTTTCTGCCGGTTTTCCGGCGAAATCTGCGCCTGATTTATGTCGGCACTGGGGCGCGCTCATACATCCTATGTAAAGTCCGCCGCGCCTCGCCAGTGTTTGAGGCGCAGTGCGGGACTTAGGCGCAGTGCGGCGCTGCGCCTATGATTAGCCGCCCGAGGTAGTGCATTCATAAATGTGGGCAAAAGTCCGCCGCACCCCGCTAGTGTGGGGGGGCGCAGTGCGGGACTTAGGCGCAGTGCGGCGCTGCGCCTAAGATTCGCCGTCCGAGGAGGTGTGCTCATACATGCGGGGAAAAGTTCCCTGCACCTCGCCAGTGTGTGGGGCTCAGTGCGGGGACATGGGCGCAGTGCGGGGACATGGGCGCTGTGCGGGACTGCGCCTCACATGTAATCCAATGCGAGACAGGCTGGAGAACAGAGAGAAATCATTAAAGATGTCCGTGCGGAGTATGAATAAAAAAATCGCCTTTATAAAGGCGGAAAACATTCTCAGAAAAAGAGCTCAAACCTCAAAAATAAAAAATACATAAAAAAAATCACTTTCCAAAAATCTAGAACGGCGCTACATCAAGAATTCGGATATTGGAAATTGCCGGGAAATACAGTAATTCAAATTCTGAAAGCTATTCTCATTGGTCGGCATAAACCAGCCAATCAGAATAGGAGCGACAGTGAACCATTAAAACCTATGAAGAACTATTAACCAATCAGAATCAAAGGCGAGACAGTTCAAAATACAGTAAAAATGTAGAAAAGAGCTGATTGGCTGAGCTAGCGGGGGCTTGGCTATCTCGGACAATCAGAATAGGAGCGACAGGGACCCATTATAGCCTATGGAAAAGTTAGAACCAATCAAAATCACAGGCGGGACAGTTCAAAATACAGTAAAAATGCTGTAAAGAGCTGATTGGTTGAGCTAGCGGTGGCTTGGCTATCGCAGCCAATCAGAGCGCGAGCTACTTCTCCCATTGTAGTCTATGGAGAGATCGGCGCATTGAGATCTCGGCTCTCAGCGCCGTGCGGCATGGAGTATGAATAAAAAAAAACATTTTTATTAATGTAAAATATTCTCTGAAAAAGAGCTCAAACATTCTATAAACAAAAATCAATAAAATCCCGAACAACCCGTTTGTCGCCGAGACCGGCGCTACAACGGGAATTGCAATAGAGAGAATTGCCAGGAAATACAATAATTCAAATTCTATGAGCCATTCTCATTGGTCAGCATAAACAAGCCAATCAGAATAGGAGCGACAAAGACCCATTATAAGCTATGGAGGAGAATTGACCAATCAGAATAGGAGCGACAAAGACCCATTATAAGCTATGGAGAAGTTTTGACCAATCAAAATCAAAGGCGGGACAGTTCAAAAGACAGTAAAAATACAGAAAAGAGCTGATTGGCTGAGCTAGCGGGGGCTTGGCTATCTCGGCCAATCAGAGCGCAAGCTACTTCTCCCATTGTAGTCTATGGAGAGATGGACGCAATGCAATCTCGGCGCTCTGCGCCGTGTGGCATGGAGTATGAATAAAAAACTCATTTTTATTAAGTGTAAATCGTTATCAGATAAAGAGCTGAAACCTTCTCTAAAAATAAAGCAGTTAAATCCCTAACAACGCGTTTGTCGCCGAGACCGGTGCTACATAGGGAATTGCAATAGAGAGACTTGCCAGGAAATACAGTAATTCAAATTGTTTAAGCTCTTCTCATTGGTCGGCATAAACCAGCCAATCAGAATAGGAGCGACAGTGGCCAATTCTATCCTATGGAGGAGAATTGACCAATCAGAATAGGAGCGACAGTGGCCCATTCTAACCTATGGAGAAAAATTGACCAATCATATTCAAAGGCGGGACAGTTCAAAAGACAGTAAAAAGGCAGAAAATAGCTGATTGGTTTGAAGCGGCGGGGGCTCGTCCAGCTTAGCCAATCAGAGCGCGAGCTACTTTCTCATAGAGTTCTATGGGAAAAGAATTGCAGAGCGAGCTCTGTTTGTGATTGGCTAAGTTAAAAGAGGCGCGGTTATTTGGACCAATGCGAGAGCGAGCGACGCTCCTATGGGTTTTCTAATGCAATCTGAAATAAAACTGTACATGGCCGAAATCAAATGATAATACTGCCGAAGTTGTCCCGATGTGGTATATAAAATGAAATAATAATATGGGTGGTGAAATATCAAAAAATATTACATCAATAAAATCAGGTTTATTTCTTTATTTTTGTTAGCCAAGGATCAATAATATGGGTGTAATGAAAATAAAGAAATAAACCTGATTTTATTGATGTAATATTTTTTTGATATTTACCCCCATATTATATTAAATTTTATATACACATCAGGGACTTAGTGTTAGAGCGTATTTTTTTATCGACAAAGTTAAATTCGTCAAGGTTGTTTATGGTGATCGAAAATTTCCAATCATGCGATAATTAAGGTAAAAATCTGGCATCATCTATTAAGATCGTGCCTTTTTTTCCTGCGCTTCCGTAATTTTTTGGCGGCCAGCAAATCAGATTACAGAATAGGACAGGTGATATTGTGTGCGACGTCATGAACGGATTGTGTATGGTTGCGATTGGCCTGGAAAAATCACATGACCCTTTTTACAATAGAACAAGCGTTTCCTGGTTTCAGCCTCAGTGTCCTCTCGGAGTCTCATAGGGATAGACCTGCGCTCTGCCCCGTGGCCAAACAGCTCACGAAATTAGTCTATTTCGACAACAGAGAAACCCTAATATTTATCTGTGATCCTTCCAATTTAGTTAGATTAGGATTTGACATTTTATGTATAGGTAGTAGAAATTTATTAAAGCAGAGATCTACCACTGTAAATTCAACTGCGTTGGAGCGGGGGGGGGGGGGTGGTGGGGGGGGGGGTGGGGGGCCAGCGGGCGAACACCAGACAATCTCAATCTATAAAGAACACTGGATAAAGTTTCACACAAGACTTAAGTGTAAGACATTGTAGTGGAATATCTTATTATTAACGAGTTAGCTATTGAAATATTTTCCTGGATATTGGGCAGCCTGTAACTTATATTGGATAAACAAATTTCTAGTAACTGCAGGTCTCTTTGTTTACTGCAAAACTCCACTTTTATTATCATTAAACATTTCAGATAGTGTTTCAATTTTACCCATTACAACCTTGACTGTTGATATATCCACCTTGCGCCTTAAATTACCAACCAGCAATCTTGTATCAAGCCAGATTGTTTGTTGCCAAAAATAACGTGTAACGTACGAAAACATCACAGTTACGTGTTTTTTGACTTTTAGCGCACGCCATCACTGTTCATTGACGCAGCATCTACGTAAAATCTTAAAACACAATTCTATATTCACCCACAGGTGAATTGAAAAGGTGCAAAAAATAACCGTTTATTATATCAAAAACATAACAGTTACAGGTGTATTTTTTGACTATTAGCGCACCCAGCACTGTTCATGACGCAGCAACTACGTAAATCTAAAACAGCAATTCTATATTTACACAGGTGATTGAAAGGTGCAAAAATACAGTTTTATTATTCAAACCTAACATTTCGTAGTTTTTTGACTTTTGCGCACCCAGCACTGTTCATTGACTGCAGCAATCTACGTAAATCTTAAAACAGCAATTCTAATTTCACCACAGGTGAATTGAAAGGTGCAAAAATACCGTTTATATAACAAAACATAACAGTTATACGTGTTTTTTTGACTTTTTTGCCACCACAGCACTGAGTTCATTTCTTACGCAGCATCTAACCGTAAATCCTTAGAAACATCAATTCTATATTCCCCCACCCACAGGTGAATTGAAAGGTGCAAAAAATACAGTTTATTATGATCAAAACATAACAGTTTACGTTGTTTTTTCTTTACTTTTGCGCACCCACACTGTATTCATACTGACGCAGCATCTACGTAAATCTTAAATACACAATTCTATATTCACCACAGATGAATTGAAAGGTGCAAAAAATACCGTTTAATAACAAAACATAACAGTTACGTGTTTTTTTGACTTTTGCTGCACACCAGCACTGTTCTTGATGCAGCACACTAAATTCTTAAAACAGCAATTCTAATTCACCACAGGTGAATTGAAAGGGCAAAAAATACAGTTTATTATATCAAAAACATAACAGTTACGTGTTTTTGACTTTTGGGCGGCACACCACACTGTTCATTGACGCAGCATCTACGTAATATCTTAAAACAGCAATATATATCACCACAGTGTGAATTGGAAAGTGCAAAAAATACAGTTTATATATATCAAAACATAACAGTTACTTGTGTTTTTTTTGACTTTTGTGGCCACCCAGCACTGTTCATTGACGCAGCATCTAATGTAAATCTTAAAACAGCAATTCTATATTCACCACAGGTGAATTGATAAGGTGGCTAAAATACCATTTATTATATCAAAACATAACTATTACGTGTTTTTGCCTTTTTGCAGCACCCATCACGTTCATTGACGCAGCATCTACATAATCCTATAAAACAGCAATTCTAAATTCACCACAGGTGAATGAAAGGTGCAAAAAATAGCAGTTAATAATCAAAACAAACAGTTAACGTGTTTTTTGACTTTTGCGCACCCAGCACTGTCATTGAACTCAGCATTCTACGTAAATCTTACAAACACAATTCTATATTCACCACAGGTGAATTGAAAGGTGCAAAAATAACAGTTATATTAATATCAAAACATAACAGTTAACGGTGTTTTTTGACTTTTGGCGCACCGAGCACAGTTCATTGACCAGCATCTACGTAAATCTTAAAACAGCAATTCCTATATTCACCACATGTGAATTGAAAGTTGCAAAAAAATATCCGTTTTATTATATCAAAACAAAACAGTTAGTGTTTTTTTGACTTTTGCGCAACCACCAGCACTGTTCATGACGCAGCATCTACGGTAAATCTTAAACAGCATTTCTATATTTCACACACAGTGAATTTAAAGGTGCAAAAAATGCAGTTTTATTTTATCAAAACACTAACAGTTTAAGTTTTTTTTTGACTTTTGCGCACCCAGCACTGTTCATTGATGCAGCATCTACGTAAATCTTAAAACAAGCAATTCTATATACAACCACAGGTGAATTGAAAGGTGCAAAAAATACCAGTTTTAATTATATCAAAACATAACTATCAGTGTTTTTGGACCTTTGGCCCAGTCCAGATTTGTTGATATGACACCTTGCAGTTAAATTTGCATCCAGCAATTTTGTTTTGATTAGAGGGATTTGAGAAGCTGTGGTTCTGCCGTCTTTAATAAGAGACTTTCCAAAACTAATTCCAAACCTTCTCAAATTTTTATATTTCGTGACAACCATTAGCAATGGAGCGAAATGCAGGTGTAAGCGAGCCAAAGAGGGGTAGGCACTGGAGGTAGAGGTACGAGAGAAGGTGCACCTACCAGTGCTGGCGACAACACCATCCCAGCGATCGTCAGTTGCAATGGACTGTCATGCCCTGTCATCGCTGGGTCAGGGCCTGTGAATCTAAGTAACGAACATCGTCGCCAATCTGTCCTTCATGGTTAATGCAACCTGCATCTAGCAGGTCTACCCTCCTCGTCCCTCGGCAGTCAGGCCACAATGTCGTCATCAGCATCACCAGCCTCGTCCAACCATGAAGCAGCCCAAATGTCCACTCGTGTACCCACCGACTGAGGATAATCCTTTTGTCTGAAGACCTCTTGATGACAAATATGCCGGTTGGGGTCAGAAGGCATGTTAAAAATCAAGTAGGGCCACAAAAGGATGATTTTCTTCTGCTCTGACGCGCAGTTTAGTGATCGCCAACAGAGGAGGGTTGAAGGAAGCCCGGTCAATCGCAAATAACCCGCGGCATCGCAACGCCTTTTATTTTTTTTTGTAAAAAAAAAACAAGGTGCCCCTAGCTTGTAGCCCGCAGCTCTGGATGCAGAAAGTCAGGACGACCAAGTCACCTTGTTGATTATGATGATGAATGACGACATTGCGGATCCATGCTGGTCTTTTCCGCCAGAATTTCTTGGACGCTTCATCCAGTGGACGAGAGGAAGACGATGGGGTAGTGTCAATACGGGTCCCAGCCACAAAAAGGGGAGAAGGCGGTCGCAGAATCCGCTGATAATGTTTCACGCCAGCCACGGTCAGCGCAAACCCCCGCTCCACGCTGTATCGCCGTCACAAGGTCTCTTTACCAATCCGCGTCTACCTACTCGAGATCAGGCGCGACGTGTACCACTGACATGGATATAGTTCTCTATATCTGTCATCTAATCAGAGCGCCCTCCAACAACTACCGCGCGCTATTGAATATGTAGCATATAAGTGCATACACATCTAAAGTGGAGTAATACACCAAGCATTACAGAGATGATATATTGTGCGACAAGGGCGGGGGAGGGCACATATGTTTTTTGAGTGTGATAGAACACAAACACAGATAGAACACATAAAAAAGGGGGGGAACACACCAAAACAGACAAACAAACAAATAAGGAGTACAGATAAGGACACAACAAGCGTCGATGTAAGAAAAATAACACATATATGGAGGGTGGGGGGAAGCCACATCCCTCTCTACCCATATTCTCAGCTATCAATATGAAGATCACATAAGAGAAAATAATAAGAGAAATTTAATCCAATAATATTAAAATGAAGTACAAATATACTGAAAAATTCATGTCGTACTGATAACGTTTAAAAAAATCCTACAGCCACCTTCTGTCTTCCTGTTTGGACAAAGAAACCTTTAATCCCAAACCATCCCAAAAAAGAGCCAAAAGCTGAATGGTCGGCATTGCAGGCTTTTGGGCCTTAGAAATGTTGCCTTCCGTCTGGTCTGGACACAGATGGGTTCCGCCACGTCATAGGCCCCTCGCTTTGCCCCCAATACCAGAAGCCGAGCAGGCATTTCTTCATTGCCAGAAAGGCTTCCCTGCCCTGCCACCACGTTGTCTCATCTAAATGTCAAGCGCGTTGTCCATCTGTTTCCGGAATAAGTCCATCTACCACCGGTACATGGACTATAAGCACCTGCAAGCCCGCTATATCTCTGTGAACCAGCTCACTGGGGAGCCTGGTGGTTGTCCCTCTGGGGTGACGGTGGCTCTCCAGGCACGGCGCCGCCTTCAAAACCGCAGGGATGGGAGCTGTCTCTTTCCCCCAAGGTCCTCTGGTGGCATCCATCGTGCCCAGAGACACCAGCCGTGTTTGAAATTAAATCTGCCTTGGAGACCGACCAAACTCAGGTCAGAAGCTATCTATACACGCTCTAAGCAACGAGACCGAGCGCTGGCTGGGTTACAAGAACCTTGTGCCAGGCAAGGTGGTTGCGATACGGCGAAATCTGCTGGCCGCCCTTTAAGATCGTAGTCTTAGCACAACCCTTGCCTGGCACATGTCCATAACCTTGTCGTCCTTAAAAATTTCTAAAGAGCACCCCGGGGTCTGGACTGCCTGCAGAAGAGAGGCTCGAGTCATGAAGTTCGACACTTTTCCGCCGTTCCGTGCACCCTGCTTCGTCCGCCTGGCATGCGTTTTGCAAGCGTCAGCTCGGCCTCCCCGTCAACCGGCTCATTGTTGACGTGCAACCACGCTGGAATTCCTCCACCCTCTCACATGCTCAGCGATTGTGGCAGCAGCGCAATGCCATTAAACGCATAACGAAGTGACACCATGGCCTGACAAGCAGCTGTAACGACCTCGGGTTTGAACCACCGAGAGTGGAGGCAGATGAAAAGACTCTGCACCATCCTGCGCCAGTTTTTAAGAATCCACCCAAAATGGTCAGTGCGGAACAAATTCCCTTGTACAGCATAGCATTGGTGTGATCTTAGTTCTGGAACGATCGTTGACACTCTGAAACAAACAGGTAACCGCCAGCGACGGAGGAGGAGAACGTACACAAGATGCGGACACGGTATCCTTTCTCTCCATCAAATACACACAGGCCCGACAGTTTCAACAATTTCATCATCCGGTCTTCATTAGCAGTGGTTTGGTTCAGACTAGTGTCAAGGTGGCTGCATCAGCTCTCAGGTGCATCATCTCAGTGCAAGACAGGGCTGTTGTTTGAAGCTGTTGAGCCGGAGGCAGCTGAGGAGAGATAGGAGGAGGTATTTCCTAGACAACCGTCTGTGTTTACCGACTCCCTGCCTTGGAAAGAGATTGCGCGAATTTTGAGTCGGAGGAGGCAGAATGAAGGAAGAATCAATTTGCTATGCCCTCCGACCCAGAGGCCTTTTGGAAATCACGCTCCATACTCTCACATGAGTGCTTGGATGCTCCAGTTTTCCTCCAACATGTATCCTCGCATTAAGGCCATCAAAATGAACAACATTTACTGGGTGTCCAACCCTCCTGGATCCCCGTACAGAAAACAAATCAGCACTTATCCTTCCACCCACACCCCCAAATTGAGAGAAAAAATGCCCGGAAATGGAGACCTTGCTGATTGATCAACTGTGAGACATCTGTCTGCGTCTGCCTCCACGTGTTCCCCAAATGTCACAGTTGAACAACATCAGCGTCGTGACCAGCAGTAGAGTGCCAGTAGGCATAGCGGCAAAGCATGCATGCAAGGTGGAAGAATCATAATGTGGTGACCTCTGGCAATCCTTTGTTTACCACCTCACCGACGCATGCAATGCAGGCCACACATCCACACACAGAGATCAATCATTGAAGATCATGGTGCACGACTATCTGCGTCACAACACCGATGTTTTGCATGTGGTTCCGGACCCAATAGACTTCCTGGGTATCCAAATTGGACAGAATGGCCCGACTGCTCAGTCACGCCATAGAGTTGTTGTCCTCCCAGCAGCCATCGTCCATATCTGAGCGACCCCTCAGCACAGCTGGTGGAGTCTTTACAGACAAACGGCATCCGGCTTTCCACAATAATGTGGATCGTTGACTTTCATCAAGATGAATCAGGCATGGATCTCTTATGATTTTGGTGGCCCCAATTGCCGATTCACCGATGAGTTGCCAGTCTACTTCACATTCCTTTTCACACAGAAATGGTCCCTTCTTGGAAAACTTTTTTTAAAATGATCATTTCTTACTGGAAATTTCTTTATTCTTCTTTCCAACAGTTCATTTTGCTGGTTTTGCTCTGAGGAGACTGTAAAAGGACAGGGCAAGGTTTCATGACAACTACCGTATTCCATTACTACTTTCTATTTAAGAAGTTTTCGCATTGTCACTGGTATTTTGAGGTCTGTTCTGTGAGATACAGCACAAATCATGGCTCCTTTGGAACAGAAATGTGACTTCTAAGTGGCATTTCTCCCTCACAATTTTAATAGTGGCTGAGAAAGTCATATTTATAATTTTTTGGTCATGTTGCTGTGAGATTACACTATAATTATTGGTCCTTATGGAACAGAAATGTGCTTCTAAGTTGCATTTCTCCCTCACAAATATTTTAATAGTGGTGTGAGAAGTCAGTATTTATAATTTTTTGGGGTCATGTACTGTGAGATACACTATAATTATGGCCTTGGAACAGAAATGTTTGGCTTCTAAAGTGGCATTTCTCCCTCACAATTTTTAATATTGGCTGAGAAGTCATCATTTATAAATTATTTTTTGGGGTCATGTAGCTGTTGAGATGAGCAATAATCATGTCCTTGTAACAGAAATATGGCTTCTACAAATGGACATTTCTCCCTCACAATTTGTAAAAACAATTGGCTAGAGAAGTGGTCATTTTATAATTTTTTTTTGTGGTCATGGCACTTTGAAACGGCAGCCAATAATCACAGGTCCGTATAGATAAAAAGAAAAGTTTGATTCTAACAAGACATTTGTTCTTCACAATTGACATAGTGCTCAAGGGTATGCTTTGAATTTTTGGGGGCATTTTGCTGTGACATGGCAGCTAACTACAAGTCCTATTCTAAAAAAAGTTGTTTCTAACAGACATTTTTCTTCACAATTGTCCAGAGTGGCTCAAGGGTGATGGTGCTGTCAGAAACAGGATAGGTAGGACACTGTTTTAAATGACACATATTGCAAAATGACTTGTTTTTTGCAAATCTTAACATAGCTATCAATCCCTGTTATTGAGACAACCCATTTAATACAATGAAAAAAAGAGAAAACAAAGACATGGTGGGATTCCATCCTATTTTTTAAAAATGTGATTTCTATGAATTAAAAGTACTAAAAAACTTGCATGTACAAAATAGCTTTAAAAAAATTCCTCTGAATTGTACAAGGGAGGTACGAAAACTTGACCATGTAGGTTTATTCAGAGGACATTGATAATGGAGCACCGGACAGAGAACAAAGTACAGAGACCATTTCCTCCCAGCACGTTGAGTAAAATGAGAAAAAGAATGCAAGAATAAAGGGCACCTGGGTGTAACAGGAGCGTTAACCACCAGTAATTCACTGAAGCTTCAATTGGTCACACTCACTCTGGAGGGGCATAGCGCAACCCAGGTATTGACTGTGGCACAAGAAGGCTGGATTCTCACACTTCACTTCGCAAATCTGCTTATCAGCACACTAGTTTTCATTGCTGCGTCATCAGGGCATTTTAACAAACCGGCGTGTTAATCAGATGACATGGAAACGCCAGCCTGGGCTTTCACCGCACCCACTGTAACTCCGCCCTGGGTCAGTCTTTGCCCAGCAGGTTAAAGTCAATGTCCAGTTCAACTAAAATGGTGGTTGAAAAGAAACATTCCCTTATTCGGCATTCTTTTTAAATGTTGGGTGTCATGCAGGTTTGGGGCTCAACTGTGGTGGCTTGGCCAGGACAGTGAGTCAATGCCATGAAACTAAAAATGGTGTTGAAAGACTCCTTTTTGCCGATCACTTTTAAATGTGGGTCATGAAGGTTTTGGCTCATCTGTGGCCCCAGGACGTATATCCATGCCAGTATCAACTAAAATTGGTGGTTGAAAGACTCCTTTTTTCCGGCACTTATTTAATATGTGGGGGTCATTCGCAGGTTTGGGCTCATGCTGTGGCCCAGACAGTATAAGTCAATGTCCAGTGAACCTAAAATGGGGTTGAAAGACTGACTCCTTTTTCCGCACTATTATTTAAATGTGGGGGTCATGACAGGTTTGGGGCTCATGCTGTGGCCCCAGGACAGTAATCAATGTCCAGTGAAACTAAAATGTGCTTGAAAGACTCCTTTTTTTCTTTCCCGGCACTTTTTAAATGGTGTGTCATGCCAGGTTTGGTGCTCATGCTGGTGGCCCAGGACAGTGTATAAGTCAATGTCCCATGAAACTAAATGGGTGGTTGAAAGACTCCTTTTTTTCCGCACTTTTCAAATGTGGGGTCATTGCAGGGTTGGTGCTCATGCTGTGGCCCAGACACGTATAGGTCAATGTCCAGAGAAACTAAAATGGTGTTGAAAGAACTCCTTTTACCGGCACTTTTTAAATGTGGGGGTCATGCAGTTTGGGGCTCATGCTGTGGCCCAGGACATGTATAGTCAATGGTCCCATGACCACTAAAATGGTGGTTTTACTAAAGGACTCCTTTTCGCACATTATTTTAAAATGTTGGGGGTAGAATGCATGTTTGAGGGGAGGGCTGCATGCGTGTTCCCCAGGACAGTATAGTCAATGGCGTCGCAGTGAAACTAAAATTGTTGGTGTGAAAGACTCCTTTCTTTCCGGACTTTTTAAATGGGGGTCATGCATGTTTAGGGCTCATGCTGTGGCCCAGGATCTACGTGGTATAGTCAATTTCCAATCACTAAAATGGTAGATTATGAACAATGACTTCTTTTTTGCGCACTTTTTAAATGTTGGGGGTCAGCAGGTTTGGGGCTCATGCTGCTCTTTTCCAGGAACAGATATTCAATGACCAGTTCAATTAAGATGATGGTTCAAATCATACTGCCTTCTGGCACATTTTAATTTTGTGGGATGCAGGTTTTAAGGTCAGGCTGGTGGTACAAGACAGGGATAAGTAAATGGTCTGTGACTTTTTTTTCTGTGACTTTTATAACCTAAGTGTGTTGCCTAAGATGTAGCACGTATCCATTTGACTGTATGTGGATGTTAAATTTCAGACTCTCCATCCTTTTGGTTTGGGTGTAAGTAATGAAGTGTTGTTGCTCCTCGCCATAGACTTTAATGGTCATTACAGCGCATAATCGATGCTCACGTTTCGAAAAACCTTATCGATAGCGGCCGGACTATCGACTATCGATCGAGATCATCGATAGCCCGAACGCAATCGCTCAACACTAAATCGGGGACAACTTCTGTAGTCTTAACATTGATTTCGCCATGTACATTTTAATTTCAGATTGCATTATTAAACCCATAGGAGCGTCCCGCTCGATCTCGGCATGGTCAAATAGCTGCGCCTCTTTTTAACTTAGCCACCACAAAACAGAGGCTTCGGCGTCCTGCATTTCTTTCCCATAGAACTCTATGGGGGGGGGAGGAGAAAGTAGCTCGCGCTCTGATTGGCTAAGCTGGACGAGCCCCCCGCCGCTTCCACCAATCACTCTTTTCTGCCTTTTTTACGCTTTTGAACTGTCCCGCCTTTTGATTTTCTGATTGGTCAATTTTTTCTCCATAGGTTAGGAATAGGTCCACTGTCCGCTCCATTCCTTTGATGGTCAATTCTCCTCCATAGGATAGAATTGGCCACTGTTCCTTCCTATTTCTGATTGGACTGGTTTTGCCCGTACCAAGACAATAGCTTACAGAATTTGAATTACTGTAGTTTCCCGGCAATTCCTCTATGCATTCCCGATGTAGCGCCAGTCTCGGCGACAAACATGACGTTGTTCGTGATAAATTGATTATGTTATTATTTTTTTTATAGAATGTTTGAGGCTCTTTTTCAGAGAAATTTTTTACAACTAATAAAAATGATTTCTATTAATTCGATACTCCATGATGCACGGCGCTGAGAGCCGAGATTGCATTTTCGCCCATCTCTCCATAGACAACAATTGGAGAAGTAAGCTCGCCCTCTGATTAGCTGGGATAGCCAAGCCCCCCTAGCTCAGCCAATTCAGCTCTTTTCTGTATTTTTACTGTATTTGTAACTGTCCCGGCCTTTGATTTTGATTGTTCAAACTTTCTCATAGGCTATATTGGGTCCCTGTCGCTGTAATTCTGATTGGCGAGAATAGCCAAGAGCCCCCGCAAGCTCAGGCCAATCAGCTCTTTATCCTTCATTTTTATTTTTTACTGTATTTTGAACTGTGCCCCGCTTTATTCTGATTGGTCCAATAGTTCTCCATAGGTTTTTAATGTTCACTGTCGCTCCCATATCTGGATTGGCTGGTTTATGCCGCCAATGAGAATAGCTTTTCAGAATTTTGAATTACTGTATTTCCCGCTAGATTCCAATATCCTAATCTTGATATTGCGCCGTTCTAGATTTTTGGAAAGTGATTTTTTTTTAAATATATTTTTTATTTTTGAGGTTTGAGCTCTTTTCTGAGAATGTTTTCCGCCTTTATAAAGGCGATTTTTTTTTAATCATTCTCCATGCTGCACGGAGCGGAGCGCCGAGATTTCTCTTGCGATCTTCTGTATGCTTCCTGTCATGTTCCGTTCTTGCTTCACTTCGCCTCCGCCGGAGCATTTAGACCAAAATAAACTAGGTCTGCCTGTCGGAGCTGCCGAGCGCTGCATTGCGCCGCGCTTTGGCGAGCCGCGATCGTACGTGCCTCGGGGTTTTCGAGCGCGCCGCGTCCCGCCCCGGAACGCCTACACCGCGCCCACACCGTGCCCATTACCCGCCCCTTCATGTGGGGCGCAGCTGAAAGTGCCAAACGCTGCGCCTAACAGCGCATCCCTGCGTCCGACAGGGGGATTCGGGCCGGGAGGTACAGTTTACTCCTACAAACAGGCGAAAAGCCCGTTCATACATTTCGCCCTTTGTGTTCATATGGACACTAGTCCAGTTCTGAAGATGGGTGAGATAGAACATAGAGTTAATCAATTTATAATGTGTAGATCCAACTTTGTGGTCTATGTGATGTGTTGCGGATGTGGACTATTTTACATCGGTAAAACCATTAGATCACTTTTTGTACATATAAGAGAACATCTTTATTCGCTGAGAACTGGTAAGGGGGCTCCCCGATTTATTAAACATATGAGAGATGTGTACAGTAATGTTGTGGATACAATCCGTTTTGCTGGTTTACAGCGCATTTTGTCATCAGGTAATGGATGTGATCGCCACACCAGGTTATTGCGGTGTGAGGCAGAGTGGATTTTAAAAACATTGGCACTCGGTGTGCTAGGTCTTAATGACCGTAATGGTTTGTCCTCCTTTTTATAAATGTTATTGATTTTTGTGAAATGTTGTGTTAAATGTATGCATTTTCTTTGTTGGTATACGTTTTTTCTGGTGTTGCTTTTAGAACTGTGTTTGTTATTGATTGACAAGTCTGGGTAGATTTAAACATGTGTGTTTGTGATCTCCCATGAGGCCTGGAAGATGCTCGTCAACGCGTGAAACGGTCTTTGCCTGTACGTTCTAAGTGAAGACGTGTCTGTTATCCCCATCCCATGTCTGTAACGAGTTGCTGAATTAAAAGTTTATAGAAAAAGGATTGGTGATGTAAGTACTGACTTTGTGATCACTGAGCACCACTGTTATCCACAGCTGAAATATTGCATCAACACAAAGACTAGGCACATATTTTGAATAGTGCTGTGCAGCAGTGCCAAGAATTATTTTGTTTCTATTTTCCTATATTGATTGCAAAACTTATTTTAGTACCATGCTTTGCTATAAAAAAAGTGAAAAAAATAAAAAAATAATTTTCCCTGATATTCTAAAAAAATGTAAAAACTACATAGAAATGAAGCCTTTTATGTCAAGAAAAAAGGTGAAAAAAAATAGTAATGGAACAACCAGAGAAACATTATAGTGTTCAAACCTACAAACAATTAAAAAATGAAATTGTGCCTTGGTAGGGTGAAATAGCCTGGAGAGGAACTGGTTAGACCACATTTACGTCATGTTTTTGCCTTCTGTTCATGGTATCTGTTAGGATACCATAAAAATTCATACCGATGAATATCGGAGAAGGTTGGCGATGGAGCTGATGCCTTGCATAGGACAAACGTAAACCTTTTTGACTACATATGCCCTATTTAGTGAACATGTCAGATTGACCATGTTGCATCTGGTGTGACTGGTTTTCCATTTTCAGCTGACACTTTCAGAGGCTTATTTTCCAGAAAGATGCAGATCCCAGAGGTGGAATCTGCACCTACCAGACTTTGATGGCACATCCTATTGAGATACTATCAAAATATTACATGATTGTGACTGAGAAGACGGAGCGGAGCACCAGGGAGGCGGAGCGGCGAGGGAGCACGGTAAGTGCCGTACTTGTATTTTTTTTTTTTTAAATAACCCTGCCTATAGCCTGCCTATAATGATCGATGGGGACATAACCCTCCCTATAGCTACCAATGGAGACATAACCCTCCCTATAGCTACCTATGGGGACATAACCCTCCCTATAACTACCTATGGGGACATAAACCTCCCTATAACTACCTATGGGGACATAAACCTCCCTATAACCTACCTAGGGGGAATAAACTCCCTTTATAACCTCCCTTGGGGAACTTAAATCTGCCTAAAAACTACTATGGGACATAAACCTGTTTTAAAAACCCCCTTGGGAGACACTATGTCCCTATATAGCTTGGGGGACAAAAATGCCATTAATTTTTTGGATTTTTTTTTTTTTGAAATTTCCCAGTACCCCTGCTTTTTTAACCCAGGCTTATACTGAGTCAAAAAAGTTTTCCCCTTCTTTTTTTTGGGGAAAAAAGTAGGTGCCTCGGCTTAATCCGGGTCGGCTTATACCGAATTTAGGTTTTTAAGCTGATGAGCATTTTTTAAATTTTAAAGGGGGTTTTCCCAGCAGTAAAAATGTGGGGGAAGCTCGCAAATTAAAATAATAAACATTTTACCTTTCTCAGTATTAAAAAATTCGGGCCCTTTTTTTTTTTAGTGCTCCTTTAGTGATCCATTTTTTAAAACTTGTCTCCAGGGGATTGCCAGGCCTGAAGGCTCCTCAACCGGGGCCCCCCACATGCTCTGAATCATCTCTCCTCTTGGGTATGTTACATGGTTTTTTGAATCTTTTTCAGATTTAAAATGTATTAAAAGCACTGTGAAAACGCATTCAACCGCACATGCAGGGACCCCCCTGCGACCTCTGTTTTGGGGTCGCAGGCGGTCTGTGCTGCGCCCCCAGTGGACCCCCCCTCCCGCCGTAGGTTGGGGGGCCGCTCTTGCCCCAGTCCCCGCCGGCTAAATTTACCCCCCGCGCTTGCTCGTCAGCCCCGTTCCCGGCGCTGGCTCCCCCCCTAGGCACCCCGGGCCCCGGCTGTTTGAAATTTGGGGCAGTGCGCCGGTAATTGGGTATTCCCGGGGGCCGCCCCTTTTTTGGTCGGGCCCCTTTCCCTGCCGGCCCTCCCCGGACCCTTAGTGTTTTTTACCTCTGGGAAACTTTCCTCCCCTGTTTTGTTATCCGTGTACCGTACCCCTTGCCCTACTTAAATCGACCCGAATTTGCCCCCTGCCCTGCCCTTTTCTCTTCCATTTTTCGATCCGAGCTGCCTGTCCTGCCCTTCTGCTGTCCCGATTTCGGCTTGCCTGACGAATCTGTACTAGTCTCCCTTTTGGCCGCACCGCGGCAAGCCCCGCGGCAGTAAACGACCTGTAGACCCCCCGCCGCGCAAGTCCATCCCGCTTTGCGGGGTTGGGTGAATCCCCGGGCCCTCCCCTTTAGATTCCGTTCCTGGCGTGGGCTCCCCCATCGCTGCGGGGGTTTTCCGGGACCCACTACTGCCCGTTACAGTAGGACCCGGGCCCGGGGATCCCCCCAAGGTGTCTTTGCCAAGTGTCGCCGTATAACCACCGTTGTGGCCCAAGCGCCCAAACAATCGCGCAGCAAGCGAAAACCTCGAAAAACTCTCCTCTCTGGTGCCAGTTCCGCCCTCGGCAGCGCAGTGGGCTGCGTGTTCCTTCCGGGCAGTTGCTCCAGTAAGTCCAAAGCTCCGGTTATCCATGCCACTAAGTTTGAGGGGATTCCAAGGTCTGAGGGGCTTCTACCCAGTGCTCCCTGCATGGGACCTCATGGGGTCAGTTTTGTAAAAAGATCCAAGGTGGCCTTCGTGGTCGTTCCTCCGGAAAAGCCCTGGTTGGGCAACCCTCTTTGGGCCCGGGGGTGACCCAATCACGGCCAAATCTACCATTTCTCTAGATTCCGGGTGCTTCGAGGAACCTGCCCCGGGTCGTCGCTGCTAAAATCCCCCCTTTTTAAACCTGCAGCAGGGAACTCCCCCGGGGAGATACGCCGTGAAATTCCCCAATAGCCCCCGGGAGCTAGCCTGGAAAATGCAGCATTATGGCCACGTTCAAGAAAGGTCTCCAGCCCAATCAAGGATGCCTCCCCGCCGGGACCTTCCGCTTTTTTAAGCGACAAAATCCCCCTGAAAACCGGTTTTGCTCCATTCGCAGAAAGGCGTGAGGGCTCCGCCAAAGAAAAACCAGCCCGAACACGCCGTCCATTCTTTTTGCCCGGTGTTTCTACGGCCTCCACTCCCTCCTTCCCAGCACCCCGTGGAAGAGGCCAGAAAGGGGGTAGACCCCACCTGTCTCCGCAAGAACTTAACCGACGGCGTAAAGAGAATCTATGTCTCTACTGGGGGCAGCCCTGATTCTCCCCTCCGTTGTTGTCTGCTTCGCCCAGGGGGTTGGGGGAGAATGGGCATTAGGCTAGGGGAAAAGCTTCCCAAGCGTGTGCAGCCCTTCTCTCCCCCCTAAAACATTCGGCCCTGATCGGCCTGAAGGGGGACCCACTTTCAGTTTCCAGGGAGCTTTTTGGGGAAAAATTCCTGCCCCCGGTGCTAAACACTCCCTTTCCCTGGCCCCCCCCTGAGAATCCTCTGTCCTTTTCCCTCGTCAGTGGAGAGATCCTCCGTGCCAGCCCTTTTTCTGTACTGACCCCATTGTCCCCCCAAGTAGGGGCACTTCACAAAGAGAACATTTCTATGTTTTTACCCGGTTTTTTCCCCCTTCCATTGGGTTTTCCATGGCTGCAGCGCCAGCCCGGTCTTGACTGGCAGGGGCCGAGGTTTGCGATGGGGCTCAAGTTTTGGTTCTTCGCTGTTGGTAAACACCCCCCCGGGTGCCACCGCTTCTACGGTACCAGCTAAGCCTCTAGGGGGTCTTCCGGCTCCCTTACAGGAAAATGCGATGTCTTCTCGAAAAGCAGCAGCCCCCTGCCCACTCGTCCTTTGTTTGTCCGATTGCCCTATTGCCCGGGTACCAGCCTCCTGGGGGCAGGTCTCCCCTTACCCATTCCGGAGACAAAGCCTGTCCAAGTACATTCGTGAGAAACCCCAGAAGGGGTTTTTCGGAAGTCCTCTTCTCCCGCAGGGCAGGTTTCTTCTTGTGGAAAAAAAGGGATGGCCCTTTGCGCCCCTGCTTTGATTCCCGGGGTCTGAAAAAGATCCGGTGAAAATCGGACCCTCTACCGTTGTTCACGGATTTATTTGATCGCTGCAGGCCAAGGATTTTCTCCAAGTTGGATCTAAGAGGGCCACAATTTTGGTCCGAATCCGAAGGGCGATGAAGGGAAGGGGCCTTCAACCCCGGGACGGCCACTTCGAGACCTTTTGCCATTCGGACTGTGAAATCGCCTTTCCCGTCTTCCGGAGTTCGTGAATGACATTTTAAGGGATTTCTTACCCCTGCGTAGGGGCTTCTGGACGTATTTTGGGTGTATCGCCTACCCCGGACCCACCTTTTTTTATGTCCCCTCAGGTGTTGAAGCGGCTTCCCAGATAACACCTGTTGGGCCAAGTGGAAATGCCTCTTCCCCCAAACCAGCCTTCCGTTTCGGGGTACATTATTTTGACGAGGCCAAAGTGGGTCCCGCAAACTGTCGCCGTGTTGCAGGGCCCCGCCCCAGTCGGTTTGCGTGCCCCACAGTGTTTCTTGGGGTTCTGTAATCTATCGCCAATTTATTCCCCACTTTTCTACATGTGGCTCCCATAGTGGGGTCCATAAGAAAAAACCCTCCACGAGCGGGGCCCTCCGGCTGAGGAAGCATTCGCAAAGCCAAATTTTGCTTACCACCATTGTCCTTCGGGCGGACCCCCCAAACCCTTCACCTTTGGGAAATGGATGCCTCGTTGTGGGGGGGCGGGCCCCTCCTTACGCAAAAAAGGGCCCACGGGCAAGACCGTAACGTGTGGGTTTTTTTTCCAAGCGTTTTCCCGGCCAAAAAGGGCACACATAGGCGACCGTGGTTGCTGGCCCCTCAGATGGTTTGGAAGAATGGCCTACCCTTTTTTAGGAGCTCGCCATCCCCTCTGCATCTATTCGGACCCCAAAAAAAAATGCAATACCTCCCGCGGCTCAGCGACTTAACCCACGCCAGGCTGGTGGTCGTTTTCTTCTCCCGGTTTGACCCACCAGATTCACTTCCCGGCCCCGCGGAGAAGAAAATCAAAGCGGCGCCCTTTCCCCGGGGTTCTGACGTGGTGGGTAGGAGTCTCTCCAGAGCATATAATTCCCAAAAAACCTTATCTCGGCTGCTCCAGTTGACCTCCGGAAGGTTCCTTGGAGGACCTACTTTCGCCTGCTCTCCCCGACGCATCTTGAAAAATGGGCCATTGCTCTTTGGTGGCCGGTCATCCCGGGTCGAAAACTTTTTTTGATATCCCGGGTTTTATTGGGTGGCCAGGCTCGTCAAAGGATGTCAAGGATTTCGTTCAGGCCCGTAAATCCCCTTTCCGCAACAAACGCCTCTCACAAGCCCGGCAGGTTTACTACACCCACTACCCATTTTCCAAAGACCCTTGGCCAACATTGCGATGGGCTTTTTAAAACCATCTCCCCCTTCGGGCCCGGGAACACCGTCATTTGGGTAACTACTTTATCGGTTTTTCCCAAAATGCGCATTTTGTCCCTTGCCGGGCCTGCCCCGGCCACCCCCCTGGCGGAGCTATTTTTCCCGCATGTGTTTGTCTGCATGGGCTCCCGCAGCAATGTCTCGGATGGGGGTCCAGTTTGTTTCAAGTTCTGGCGTGCCTGTGTTCCCAACTCCAGGTGAAGCCGACTTCTCTCTGCTTACCCCCCAAACAAATGGGAGGGGAAGAGTAAAAAAGGTCTTGGGGGGTTTTCTACCCACTTCGTTTCAGCACGCCCAAAACGATTGGTCCAATTTTTGCCAGGGGGGAGTTCTCGTAAACTCCGAGACTGGAAAACCGCGGGGTCTCTCCCTTTTCATTGTATACGGTCGCATCCCCCCCCCACCTCTCCCCCGGGGGATCTCATCCGAGGGTTTCCCGCGCGAAGCCTGGTTCAGGGGCATAAAAACCATTGGCCCAGACCCCCAATCTTGCTCGCGCTTCCGAGCGACAAGCCCAGCCCAAAAAGGAAGAAGTTCCTCCTGTCTTTTCCCCAGGGACAAGGTGTGGCTGTCGGCCAGATATGTCCGTCTTAAGAGCCCCCCTAAAAATTGGGGCCCCCCCTTCCTGGGGCCCCTTTGGGTTATCACTCGCATTAATCCGGTTTTTACAAAATCCGGCTCCCTCCCCCAAAGAGATTTCCCAAATCTTTCCACGCTCTTATAAAAACCCCCGGTCCTTAACCGTTTTTCTTGGAAAATCTATCCCCCCTCCACCCCTAGCTGAGGGCTTCCAAAGTCTTTGAAAAACAAGGAGATCCCGCTATGAGGAGAAAAAGAGGGAAAACGGTACTTTCTGTAACTGGAAGGGGTTTTTTCCGAAGAGGGTTTGGGGGCCGGAGGAGAAAATCCGAACCGTAATCTATGCAGAGATTTCTTTGAACAGTAAAGAGGGGGGCCCCAAAGGGGGGGGGGGGGGCCAAAAGGGGGGGGGTCAGTCACGGACGCCCCTGCGACCTCTGTCTCGGGTCCAGGCGGTCCGGCGGGGGCTCCCACCGGGGGCCCCCTCCCGATCGGGTTCGGGGGGCCGCTCTTGTCCCAGTCCCGCCGGGGTCAACTTACCCGGCCGCGCTCCTCTCTGTCAGTCCCAGTCTCCCCCCGCGTGGGTCCCCCCCTAGGGGCACGCGCGGCCCCCGGTGTTTGAAATTTAAAGGGAAGTGGCCGGTAATTGGGTATTGCGGCGCTTTCCCTATTTTGGTCTGGCCCTTCCCGCGGCCCTCGCCGGTCCTTAGGTGGACCTGGGAAAGGTTCCTAGCCTAGTCTTGTCTCCGTGTACCGTACCCCTTGCCCCACATTTTTTCGACCCGAATCTTGCCCCCTGCCCTGATTTGCCTGTCCCGTTTCGTCCAAAAGCCGCCTGTCCACTTCTGCCCTGTCCCCGATACCAGCTTGCCGACAATCTGTACTCGTTACCTTGGCCGCCCCCGCAGACAAGCCCCGCCAGTGGGAAGACCTGGTTTGACTCCCGCCGCAGCAAGGGCCATCCCCCTTTGCGGGGGGCTCTGGTGAATACCGGGACCTACTTTAGATTCCGTTCCTGGGGGGGTTTCCACCTTTTCCCGCGGTGGGCACGGTCCCCTACCCGTCCCTTACGCCCCAGTGTGGTGTGTTTTTGGAGCATTTTTTCTGTAAAACAAACGCACCCTACTTTTTTAATTTTGGGGGGGTTTCTGCGTCAAATGGATCAAGAATTGACATGACAATTCTTTGAACAGATCCGAAAGATGCATCACAAAGACGCATGTAAACAGGCATTGGTGATCAGTCATCTGAACGCCGAAGCTTGTTTTACATTAAAAGCAATGTAAATCACACTGCACATTCTTAGATGCGTGTTTGCGGCCAAAGCATGGATCCAAAAACGCATCTAAAAGATGCTGTGTGAACATACCTTTAGGCAGCTACTGAGTGTTCAAACCCCAGGTGCTGTCATTCTACTCCTGTCCTCTGTACTCCTTAGTAAATAGTCAAACAGTGTAAATTGTGGCAGAGTGACTGCTGGTAGTCGCATGATCCTGCCACTAGAGGGTCTACGGCCGGAGACCCTCTGCAGATGCGCCACCGAGGAACTGGGCTCGGTGGGGAAAAGCCACCTAGTTTGTGTAAGTGTTATATTGCTGACACTTACGGTAGCGGCTAGAATAGCTGCAAGGCAGCTAGGAATGGGGTGGCTTTTCCGGGACAGCTATCGTGTCGGGTGGGTGGTATCCCGCATTCCAGGCCCCTTGGGTTCCAGCCCAGATATTGGACATCTCTGGAGGCCTATAAAAGCCTAGTACTCCAGGTGATCAGGGGGCGTGGTTGCTGCATGGCAGTGTGGAGCAGCAGAGCTAAGGAGAGAGCTCTGGCCCCCCAGAGGCTGAAGGTAGCCAATACGGTACAGTAAGCAAACGGTTATGGTTGTGGTGCTGAACAATAGGGACAGACCACAGATAGAGAGGACCTCTATGTAAGTTAGTGGCTAGATGGCAGAGATGTTAGGGGTTTATGTTTGGTTTCTATGAATGCTGTAAACCCGTACCCACTGCTGGGTGAAATAAAGCTGGCTAAGGCCAGATAAAAGAGAAGACGTGTCAGAGTGCCGATTATGAGAGTACCAATACCGTTCTACCAAGGACGGTGGTCCAAATGCCAAGCGAGAATCCCCAGGACGGGCCAAGACGGCGTCCCAGAGCTGAGCGGCAGCTTACAAAATAAATAAAAAAGAAACCTCAATGAGGTATGTGCATTGATAAAGAGAAAGAAAAAATCCACAACTTTGGTTCCTGCAGGGATTTGAACCGGGATCATTGTGATGTGAGGCAAAAACTACTCACAACACTATACATAACAGACCTTTCTTTGACTAGAGAGAGGAAAGGCCTGGTGATTTTCTTCTGCTTGGTCACATTTATATGCCCAAATTTAACAAATCACACACACCCCCTTGTGAGCACACAGAGCTGAAGAGCTGGATGCAGGAGGTATGAAATAAGATTGTGGGAAAACCCCTTTAAAGCTTTGTATTTCTTATGAGAACAAATCTGCAGAATCCTTGCTTAAAAGTGTGTTGTGACATTCCATGGTTATTCCTCGTGAAATTATATGACTAAGGCTGTACCTAGATTTTTTTGTGATGCAGCTAAGCCCCCATTCACGTCATTTCATGTGTCTCAGGTCTCTATTGCAGTTATCAATAGGGATACTTTGGAAAGGTTTCCTGCTGTATACTAGCACGATGTCACAGCAAAGTCATAGCAAACAATATAGCAATACAGGTTGTGTTCTACGGAATACTGCCTGTGCCATGCGCTACACAGGAAAGACAGCGGGAGCTCAGGGAGTTAAATGCATGGCTGAAGTCTTGGTGTAGGACAGAGGGGTGTGGGTTCTTGGAGCACTGGACTGATTTTTCATTGGCATACAATATTTTTTCTACAGTTAAATTGCACCTGGATAAAGGGGGTCTGCTGTGCTGGAGGAGAGAATTCAAGAATAAATCGGGATGAGGCGGGAGGACAACCTCGCACGGGGTAGAGAGGTTCGCCGGGGGCACCACCCCCAGTGGGTGGAGAAGTGGACCGGGGGGTGCTGGACTAGACCAATGAATGAGGGCTCTGATGCGTCAAGTGACGTGAAACGGCTATCAGCTGTATTGTGTCTATGTTATACCACCCCTGTTTGTGAAATAAATGTGTCAAGATTTATGGTGAGTGCCGTGAACTTTATATTCTTCCATAACCATGATTTACTTCAAGTCTGTTTCTTTTCACTGAGCACCACTGCTACGCTTCACAGCAAGTGTTTTTATATTGTGTGAGCATCTGATCGGCTAAAGATATTGGTGTTTGGGGTAGTGCCGCTTGCTTAAAGGGGTTGTCTCACTACAAAGATTGCTTTTTAAGTTAAAGATCTTGCAAAAACAAGTCACTTTGCAATATATGTCCATTAACAGTGTCCTACCTATTCCGAGATATCCCCTCTTGTACAGGCTGCATCAGTTCCTCAGGTCGCTATAGCTACAGACCTGTTTGATCTTTCCTGATAGGCTGCCAGCATTGGTTGCTATAGCTACAGACCTGGCTTCTACTGCAGCCTAGTGGAAGTCAGTAAACATGTCCCTGAATTCAAAGCAAAACCAAGAAAACAGGACTGAGGTAAGATGAATCAATGTAGTGAGACAACCTCTTTAACGCCTTCTGTTCTGGATTAGACCAATGAATAAGGAGATCCATGTGTTGCAAACTAGCATTGAAGATATAGGTGCCCACAATATCTCATGTAATCTCATGACATCTATTGAAAGTGTAATTTATAATCCCATGCCATCTACTGTAGGAGTGATATATAATCACATGCTGTCTACTGAACGGGTAGTGTATGATCCCATGCAGTCTAATAAACATAGCAGTTTGATGTGGTTGGTGTTGCTGAAACATGGCTGAACTCATCGCATAATTTGGCTGTTAACCTTCAAAGTTTTACTCTACTTAGGTAGTACTGGACAAACAGGAAGGGAGGAAGAGTGTGTCTGTATGTAAGGAGTGATATGAAGGCAAATATGAAAGAGGAAATAGAGGGTGAAACCTTCTGGGTGAAAATACAAGGGGGGGTTAACAGAGAAAAAATATTTTTGGCGTAATCTATAAACCCCCCCAACAATACTGAAGAGATGCATAATCAAATGGAGCAGACAACACAGTGTTAATAATGGGAAACTTCAATTACCCCTATATTGACTGGGGTCGTGGTTCTGCTTCAACTGCAAAGGAGAGGTAGTTACTGAACCTGTTATAGGATAAATTTCTAGGCCAGTTTGTGAAAGATCCCACTAGAAGTGATGCTCTGTTGGATCAGGTAATTTCTAACAAAGCAGAGCTTGTTGAACTGGTCACTGTTTCTGAAAATCTTGGTAACAGCGACCACAATTTAATTTTAGTCTAAAACAGAGCAGGAGGTCAAAAACATTTAGGGCAACATATCCCAATGTGCAAGCACCACTTTTTTGGTCTATTTTGCACCAAAAATACTCTTGACGCCGTAAGGCTCAGTAGTGGGTCTTCTTTTTTTCAATGTATTTATTAATGATATAGTGCAGGGGATTAATAGCACTGTTTCTATTTTTGCAGAGAACAACAAGCCATAGCGTAGTGTAGTGCAATTTATGGAAGATGTTCGTAAAGTGCTAGCAGACCTGGACACACTGAGTGTTTGGGCATCCACTTCGCAAATGAGGTTCAATGTGGATAAATGTAAAGTTCTGCATCTTGGTACTAATAATCTGCAGGCGTTATATGTCCTATGGGGAAAAAATGGGAGAATCGCTTTAACTCAGCAATTACCTGCACCTGTTTTATCTTTCCCAAGTAGCACAAGGGCTTGTGTTACCTCCTATTGGGTTAAGTCTATAGTCCAGCCAGTGAGCTGTAAGTATGGTCTTGTTGTGTTTTTGAGTAAATAATGTCACATTTTTCTGTATTTTTTTTTTTGTAAATTCTTAGTGTAAGGACTTGCAAGATACGAGGAATCTTGATGCGGTTTGTGATCTTGTGAAATATAGTGGCCACTGTATCAACCAATACCTCATATTTGATATTTTTCCAGTATGTCATTTTTTTGCCCGAAAGTACTGGTGAGCAGAGGATGTCGGTATTTGATGTTGGATATCTAAAAAGTGCTGGCCAGCCCGCCCAATCAAATGGTAGTGGTGTCATAGGCTGTAAGCCAGCATGGTGCACCACACGTATCTGTACAACTGACACCCTTTTGTATTGGCTTATCTATATGCAATTCTAATACCAGCAACCACCCCCTTATACATAGAAGGTGTGTGAGTGGTTATCTCATCGGTATTTTTTGAATTTGTGCAATCTCCCCATGTATTATACTGTGGCTTTTCTACATACTAGTGTGAATAGGTGTCAATTCAATGTGCAGTTTTTTTTTCATCTAATTGTCACACTAGTGGAGGGGTGTGTGAGCTTCTGCTCAGCTATTACCTGCACCTGTTTTATCTTTCCCAAGTAGCACAGGGATTTGTGTTCCCTCCTACTGGGCTCAGTCTTTAGTCCAGCCATTGAGCTGTAAGTATGGCCTTGTTTTTGAGAATCGTTTGAGAAAGATCTGGGCGTTCTTGTAGATCATAGACTACAGAACAGCATGCAATGTCAATCAGCTGCCTCTAAGGTAAGCAAGATTTTGACATGTATTAAAGAGGCAGGGCAAGGATGTAATATTACCACTATACAAAGCATTGGTGTGGCCTCACTTAGAATATGCTGTTCAGTCCTTTGTTCCAGTTTATAGAAAGGATATAGTGGAGCTGGAGAAAGTGCAAAGATGACCAACCAAGCTAATAAGGGGAATGGAGCATCTTAGTTATGAGGAGAGATTAAAAGAATTAAACTTATTTCGTCTTGAGAAAAGACAACTCCGGGGAGACATGATTAATGTATAGAAGTATATAAATGGTCCCTAAAAGTATGGGGAAAAACTATTTCATGTAAAGCCCCCATAAAAGACAAGGGGACATTCCCTTCATCTGGAGAAAAAAGGATTCAATCTCCAGAAAAGTCGCCTTCACTATGAGAACTGTAGAATCTGTGGAATAGCCTGCCTGAGGAGCTGGTCACAGCAGGAACAGTTGTGAGTTTCAAGAAAGGCTTAAATAACTACCTCAAGCAAAAAAATATGAATATGTATGTAGCCATCTAAAATTCTAGATCCAGTCTGATGGCAACTCTGGAACCCGAAATAAAATCAGATTGGTTCTTGCCTTATGGCTTTCAAAGCCTTAATCAGTAGGGAGAACTAAGTTTAAAAAACTTTGTATCTCTCTCTCTTCACCCACATTTTTTCCACTCTTGGCTGAACTTGGTGGACATATGTATTTTTTCAACCGTACTAACTCTGTAACTTACCATTATCACTCTCTTTTAATAGGATATGTTCCTATTAACACAGGGAGAGGTAACATGAAGACCTCAGTTTGTCCATTCATTTCCAAGAGGAATAACATAGAAATAGCCCAATGGTGAATTTTAAGAAAAGATTTTTAAGATATTTAATGGGAAAAAAAAACAGTATTTCTAGAACAGATATATCAGGAGGTATCACAGGTCTTCTTCAATTGCAATCAGTTTTCTCGTTTCCTGCATAGTCTTTAGAGTGATTCTCTGCAGTCAAGCTGTGTAGAAGTAGTATATCACCACTATGTGTTATGGTCACTACATGCTGATTTTATTGGTTATATTGGTGCTTGCATAGTGGTAACCTACACTTGTCCTGGCTAAAAGAGCAAGTGTGAGCCAGTCCATGACTATGTGATTAGGTGTCTATTTAACTTTTATTATCCACCCTTTGCTGTTTTTTTTTAATGATATATTAGCGAGTTTTACATATTTAAAGGATGTGATAAAGTAAAGAAGAATCTGCCACAACACATGCAGCATACCACTATCTTTGTGTGATGGGGGGGGGGGGGGTGTTAATGTATGACGGCTGGTGAGGTTTGTGTGCCATGGTTGCTTTTCTGGTCCCAGTCTGGCCCTGAATAAGTCCATATGTCTCTCTAAAGTCTACTATTAATTAGGAATGCACTTGAGTGAGATTCTTCTTATGATGTATACCATAAGGATGGAAGAATAAATTACTCCCCCTAGAACTACATCAGTGGCCTCTTACCCAGCCAGTCAGAACCCTACTCTGCACTGATGAGGGGAAAACATCCAGAAAGAGCTATGAGTAGATGGGAGACTTTACCTTATTGAGGATTTTCTGGCTTAGCTTCAATCACCAGTCTTGTTTCGATTCTATTTAATAAGCTAGATTTGATGGAAAGGGAAGTAATCTGTAATAAGTAGCTCCAAATAGATAGCATTCTTTCTTCCTTTCCATGTTTTAATTGTGAGCTATAAATTCCATTAACTAATAGATAGGAGGAAGTATTCTTTAAATTGGTATTTTCCCTTTTTACTTATAAGACCCCAGTACAGTTGATATGCAGATTAAACATATGGTAAAAAATATCTGACTATGTAACAGATAAGACATGCAATGTGAAAAGATTACCCCTTTTATCTCCAACTTACATGTATGTCCCTCTGTTTGCATCTATCAATCTAGTGACTTCACTTCCAGCCAGAGTTATTATGGAATAATTCTATAGTTATAGAAAATAGTTCACAAAGATGCATGCTGGAACTAGTGAATGATAAGCAGAAAAAAGTGTAAAAAGGAATAAGGGGATAATACTAATATTTTTAGGTAATCATAATTTTGTCAGTGTATTGCAATTTTTTAGATTTTGTAAAAGAACATGATGGTTTTGCTACAGTAGAATGTTATAAACCTGACATAAACTGGTACTAGCCGGTGTACTCCTTTTACTTCATGCTGAGTTTAGTTTCTACTTTATATTAAACTGAAGTTTCAGCAAAACATTGATACAAATGGTCTGATGACATTCATTTTTAAATACTTCTGTTGATTTAGATTGATGACTAAGAACCAAATACTGTGTACCCCTCAGACCAGTATACTAAAAAAAATGTGATTGAAACTCCAAGAGGAGACCATTGCAGAATAATTGAATCGAAAGTCTTATCATCTGTTTTCATCTAACACTGTCTTCCAAGCAAGCTCATATTTATTACATAAAACAACAGATTCCCTGAAAAGAAATTCTTTGCCAGTCAGAATATAAAATAAGAAAAATCATTACATCACACAATAATCTACAGAGTACCTTGGTAACTATATCTTGAACTGAAACAGTCAATTTTTTTTACCTTCAAAGAAAATGATTTTGTTATCACTCATACTTAACTCTAAAATATCTAAAATAATTTTTGTCATAAGATATTTATGAACATGTTCAATTTCAGGATACTGAATGATCTATTACACAGTGTTGTATCAATCATTAAATAGATTATAGATTTTTTAAAAATTGTAGCATCTCTGTAGAATGTCCACCATGTTTTGCTGAATATTTCTAATGTGCTTGGTAGTAGACAAGCAGGTATATCCAACATTTTAAATAATTCTCCCTATACCAGCACAGGTAACATGTAAAGTAGCTGCAGCTTATACATACAATTATTCAAACTAATGTTTTCAATCATATCCTCCTAACACCAACACCTTGACCTCCATCAACCTCTCTCACTGAAGACCACATCATTGACATGATCAACTGGGTTTAGGTTTACTTGTGCAGACTGTTGTGAGCACCTTGAAATCTCAAAGGTATCATATTACTGCCAGAATGATTCAGAAGTGAGATCAGCCTAGGTTCTCAGTTTCTTTTGTGCAGTATTCCAGTTTTAATGATATTGACCTTTTGACCTTAAGCTCATTATGAAAACCAATATTGGTAGTGGTTTAAGTTTCTATTAAAATATTTTTGATCCGTGTATCTTTTCGATCTGTGTATCTTTTATTTCATAGACCCAGAAAAAAATTACAGACTTATAAATTTATAGAAAAAAAGCAATTTAAGTTGCTAAGTCAGAGGTTGGTGCAGTCAGAGAAAGATCTCTGATCACTTGTATCAAAATTGCCATTTATACCTCATCCACTGGGGAGTATCTCACAATTTGTAAGCAGTAACATAGAGATCTAATGGGATATTTGAGGTGCAGCTCATTTTATAAAGTGGTCTATGCTGCTGTTTAAAAGTAGATTCAAGCAGGGGTATGAGTCGTCCTGTAAAATAGGCAGCAGTGTGACAGAAAATGTCTCTTTTGCATTCTATACTATACATTCTATATTGTATAATAAATATATAATATATATATATATATATATATATATATATATATATTTTTTTTTTTTTTTTTTTTTTTTTTCATATTCAAAAGAGCTTTATTGAGGTCAAAATTAAGACATTGCACAATTACAAGCAGGGACAACTGTGGACTTATTTCCCATAGATCAACAAAATAAGAGTGCATATAGTAATCAGTGAGATATACAATAAGATATACGGTACATAACATAACAAGGCAGAACAAACGAGCCAGTATCATATAGAGTTTGATTATGTACTTGGTGTTACTGATCAGAACCGAAGAGGTAGTGACCAGGATCAAACGAAAAGGTACTATACTGCATTCTATCTCAGATTGTAGCTTAGAAAAAAAAAAAAGGAAAAGAAGGGGTATAACCACTTCCAGCTTGCAGAACAGAGTAGAGTACAGCTCAAAAACATTAAACAGAAAGGGGTATAAGGTAGATAGGGTCGGTCTCAGGGTCCGTGATGGTAGACCACCTTCATAGGTGACAAAGTGCATATTCATGCAAAGAAAAAGGAGAGTGCAAAGGTCATCAGCAAAAGGATCTATATGAATCCGTTTGGCAAAAAGTGAGCCAGTCTCCCCAGATTTCGAGGTGTTTTAATGCTAGGTGTGGGTCAGTGTTCCTCAGCTCCTCCATTCGCTGCAAGGTGTGGACCTCCTGTAGCCAGGAAGATATGGACGGCTCTGAGTTTGATAACCATAAACGAGGGATCACTGCTTTCGCGGCCAGTATTAGGAATGAGAGTAAGTCAGACTTGAGAATGGAGGTCGGGAGAGGGACCTGAAAGAGGAGTAAAGCTGCGGGATCATTCAGCACCCTTATCCCAGTAACTGAATGTATGAGGTCCAGCACCTTCAGCCAAAAGGGTTGGATCTTAGAGCATCCCCACCAGATGTGAGACATTGTGCCAGTATCTGTATGGCAGCGCCAGCAAATGTTAGAGACACCAGGGTATAGCGAATGCAATAGGGAAGGGACTCTATACCATCGAGTGATGATTTTGTAGTTAAGCTCCTGCGCTTTGACTGAGACAGATGACTTATGGGCCAGGAAAAATATCCTTTCCCAATCCTCTGCCGACAGGGCCCTCCCCAGCTCTCTCCCCCAACTCCTCTGACAAGGATGTTCATCCGCCGGAACCGGCAACAGTAGACTAGAGAGTCTTGAAAGAACACGTTTCCCTGTGGACTCCTGTAAACACCACTCTTCGAAAGGCGACAAGCGCCTGTGCAGGACATGCTTGATCTTGTATGCACCATATAGACTCAGCAGCTGGTAGTAATTTAACCTGGGGAAAGCTGTAGTTGGCGAGTCACCTACCAGTCCCTGATAAGATATAAGAGAGTTCCCAACAAGCACCTTTCCAAAGACCACCGATGACGGGTTGTTACTCAACAACCTAGCTAGAGCAGCAGATACTGGAGCCGGAATGTTCGGGTTACCCACCAGAGGCAGACAGGGGCCACCTGGCCGAAACAGAGTCATCCTGGAGGGGAAGCCCCTGCAGACTAGGATAGTGGTTCGGGTTACTAGCGGGACTCGTGAGAGGAGTCTTTTTGGCAGATGGGCAACCGGCAACCAGGGCAGTGCCGCCATCGGGGCCTCGTACATCAGAGACTCAAGTTGAACCCAGAGTTTCTATGACCCACTTTAGAAAGAGTCCAACACACGAGCCATTGTTGCTGCTAGGTAGTAAGCTTTAAGGTCCGTGAGCGCGAGACCTCCCCCCTGCCGTGGGCCTGGTGAGGATGTAGTGTGCTAACATTGGGTTGTTATGTCCCCATACAAAGTCTGAAATTAGTTTTCGGAGGTTCAAAGAAAGTCCTGGGAAGTAGGACCAGGAGGGCCTGAAACAAATACAGGAGGCGGGGAAGGACGTTCATTTTAATTATGTTGATTCGCCCAATCCAACCAAAGTCCTTCCTGTCCCACTTCAATAGGTCCCCACTGATGCTGTTAAGCATAGCTGAGAAGTTTAGCTAAAAAAATCTTGTCCAGGGAAGCTGGAATGTGCACCCCAAGATATTTAAAGGATGTGGTAGCCCACAAGAAGGGGAAGGTGGACTTCAGCTGCCTCAGAGTCGCCATCGGGAGATGCAAACCTAGCGCAACACTTTTGGTCATGTTTATCTTGTGCTGACTAAATAGATTGTTGCAAGGCTCTAAGCGCTGCTGGTAGAGATTTCATTGGGTCCGAGAGATATAATAACAAGTCATCAGCATATGCTGAGCATTTAAATTGATGACCAGCAATGCAAATACCCTGGATAGAGTCATCCAGTCGTATGGCCTGCATGAGGTGTTCCATCACTAGAATATAGAGCAGAGGGGATAAAGGACATCCCTGCCTGGTACCATTTCCTATCGCAAGGGGAGAAGAGAGCCGACCATTAACCCGAATTTGCGCACTGGGCGAATGATAGAGAGCTAAAATACGGTTCATCATCGCCGCTCCTAGACCCAGGTGCCCCAACACTTCCTTCAAAAATGACCAATGTACACGATCAAAGGCCTTTTCGGCATCAAGGGATAATAGAACACATGGAAGCTTGACAGAGTGGATGTGCTGAAGGAGAGTGAACGTCTTTAATAATAAATATTTTGATCACTTGACTATACTAGTATACGGGAACCTTGTTTTCATGGATGCCTCTTCACAGTGCGATTTTATGATTCCAGCAGTCCCAAACAACTTGCATGCTGCTGTCGTGAAAGTGTATTGTGAGTGGACAAATGGCACCACTATGCATAAATAACATGAACACTATGAAGCACTGCCTGACATTGATGTAAGAAGTGAACAAAAGACACAAAAGTGCATGAGAGTGAACTGACACTCCATGGAGAAGCTCACTGCAAAAAGGAACTGAGGGTTAGCAGACATCTGTCTGAAACAACAGATCAGCAAATCCTACTGTGCATGGGGATCTGAAACAGATGGATGGTCAATGCATCTCTGCTAATGAAGTTACATCAGTAAATAAAAGGCTTCAATTTTAACAGGACTATTAGAATGGGATCCCCACTGATTGTCAACGAGTTGACTTCTCCAGTGAGTCCCATTTTATTATTTTCTATATTATCAATCAGATGGACATTGGTGTGTCAGGTGAAAAACATCAAGGAACAAACACCCTGCAACTCTTGCTGGAAAAACACAAGCTGGTGGTGGACGCATTTTGGTTTGTGGAATATTTTTATGCCATTCGTGGGCTCACTTATTCATTTTGAAGGTACTCTTCACCAATTTGGGTATAAATCTATCCCTGCAGTTTACGTACACCCAGATACTCTGATTGCCTTCCTCGAGGCAGATGGAATTTTCCAGCAAGGCAATGCTACATGTCACATGGCTATAAATGTCAAATATTGGTTGGAAAAGCTTGACCAAGATTCCAAGTCCTACCCTGGCCCCAGGGACATAGCTAAAGTCTCAGGGGCCCGGGTACAAAACTTCAGCTTGGGTCTCCATACCTCCAGACAACAGCTGTGGTCCACTACTTTTTAACAATAGGTTCCCTACTTGGTGCGATAGATGTCTGTGGTATAGCGTGCTGTGAAAAAAAAATTCTATTTAAAGGGATTGTGTAAAAGAAGAAAATTTATATTGGGTCAAAGACAAAAAAAAAGAATTGGAAGCTGAACACGAAAAAATTGAAATTATGCCTTGTCGTTTTGGGTTTAGTAGTTGTTGGAGTTTGCATTAAACCATTAAATTGACATGATATCTGTATTCTGTGGGTCAGTAAATAGGGCCATACTATCAGCACGTCATCACTATGTAGTGACTGATACCACCATAATATTACTGATCAAATTAGGACACCAAGACCAATATTACCAATAACAACAGTATACAAGGACCAAATAATACCGCCACATAGCACTATTATATAGTGACTCATACAACTATACTGTTACTGACCAAATCAATGTATCCAGACCAATAATACCAATAACGACAATATATAAGGACCAAATAATACCACCACATATCACTACCATATAGTGAATGTGAGGATAATGACACAAGTCACCCCCCCAGTTCTTGTAATTTCACCCCAGTTCTTGTAGCTTTCTTCTCAGTCATACAAAACAGGGCTCACTCTGAATCGGCTCCCACAGGAAGTCACTGGCTCACTCAATCAGTCAGCCATTTACTGCAGAGGAAGCCACACTCAGCAGGGAGTCAAGCCTTAGGGTATGTTCACACGAGGTAATTACGGCGTGCATTTTACTGCGTATTTGCGACGCAATTACAGAAATTCATAGTTCTCATAGAGAACTATGGATTACGCCTCCTCTCCCCGCTCGTACAATACAACGCGGGGGGGGGGGGGGGGGGAGATAAGTGACATGTCAATTGCTTGCGACGAATTTGCGCCATGAGTAATGCATGTCTATGGGGCCGGCGGCCTGCCAGCCCCCTCGTGCTGTGGGAGTACGCGCTGATTAGTGTGACTCCCAAATCACCCGGCGTAATTGCGGCCATACTTTACGCGCCGCAATTACACTGTGTGAACATAGCCTTAAAGGTTTTTTCATTCATTTCATTTGCACCTTGCCAGGCAGTTCCTCCAAGAGGCAGAGCAGCAACGGAGATTTGGCAGACACCCAGTGATGAAGTTCCATAAAGAATTATGGATTAACCGTATGTCTCAAGCACACCCCGATACCATATTTGTAAATATGAAAGCGCCCCACACACATAGCTGTCACTCCCTAGTTTGTAGTACCAACAGGCAGGAAGATACAGGAAACTGTTACCAGGAAGAGAACAGCAACCCAGTGTTTGGTACCCAGTCGTAGTCTGGACCCATCTACTTCTGATGATACCTATGCTGCGGCTTTGCATCATTACCATGCTGAGTTATAGTCTGTTTTTTGTTGAAAGCTAGAACCAGCATGGCCCTGGAGGGAGGAACATGTAGACCTTCCCAGGTTTGTGATAGGGTGTCAGAGGGGTGTGACGTGGGATGTTCCAATATAGTTAAAAGTGAGGGTCCACCTGGGACAAGGGGTTGTCTCTATTGGAAAGGTGGTTATACCAAGCGTACCTAAAGCTTCCAGGACCAAGCTAATCTAAAGTAAATCAACACATCTTGCTGCTTTAAATATTTAAAGTTTTATCCTGAGCTGTTCTGTCGTCTCAATCACCTGAACCATACGTCCGTATTCTTGGTCTCGCTACCCTGTGCAGGTTTCTGGCCCAATTATAAATCTGTAACGGACCAGGCTTATAACTAACGAGGAACTTGTGGCAGTCTATGGGGCTGGCAGAGTTCTGTTTCACCAGTGTGGGTAAACTGATCTCTCCCAGCTGTTCAGGGTTGTGGGAAAGTGGGGTATCTTCTCGCACTCCCTCGGTCTTCCTGTGCCCATGTGGACAGGGGTTAACTGTGAAACCATATCTGACTGACCTTACGTACCCCTAGGGGGAGCACAATGTCACGAATACACCCCCAAGTCAGGCCGTCGATTCTCAAGTGTGGACAAGTTTCCTGACAGTAACTTATACCACTATACTGTTACTGACCAAATCAATATATATAGACCAATTAATACCAATAACGACAATATACAAGGACCAAATTATGACATCATGACCACATATTGGCTTCATAAATGGTCTGCATAATACCATTTTGCTGTCACTAAGACCACTATTATCACCATGCAGTGACCATATAGTGGCAGGTACCAGGGTACACAGGAACTCTGTAGACTGTATATTACCTACATACAGTAACCATATAGTGGTAGATATACACAGGCACTGCACACATAAGTGATTACAGTGCAGTTACATTAAAGGACTCAAAGGTGAGATCTTTTCTGATGTGTTGTCCTCTTACTCTTTTCTTTCTTTCTTCGTTCCAGACTGCCATAATGTCTTCTCCTAGCCACAGCTCATCCCTGCAGAATTTACCAAACATGTTAGATTCCAAACAGTAAAAGTGCCCACAGCCAACTATAGGGCCCCCATTACTGCCATCAGTAGATAGGAACACACCCCAAATAATAGGTAGCCTCCCTTCCCCCCCAAATTAGGAGGGCAGATAGATAGACACTCCTTTAAAGTAGGTTAGACCCTAAAAATTGGTCAGATAAGTGGGCAGACTCTTCCTATTATGTAGGTAAAGTCCCCTTCAGTATAGGGTTCTCCTCAGAAGGTAGCTATATTATGCCACCAATAGGTAGCTGAGGGGAACCCTATACTGAAGGGTTGTATACACATATGTTCAACAAGTAGACAAGTTGGTATATAGGGTCCCCTCAGAAGGCTTCCACAATAAGTAGGTCCAAATGCCTCCAGGATGTATGTATAACCCCCCCCCCCCAAAAAAAAAAAAAGAAGTACATAGGGTTCCCCAGTAGATAAGTAGGTATACAGGACCACCCAATAGGTAGCCCCCCTCTAGTTGGTAGGTATATAGGGCCCCTTCTAGTGGGTAGGTATATAGAACCCCAATAGATAAGGGCCACCCAGTAGGTAAATAGGTATATAACCCCCTGGTAGGTAGGTGGTAATGTAGGGCTCCAAGTAGGTAGATATATAGGGTCCCCGATAGGCAAGTAGGTACATAGGGCCCCTACTCATTAAACCAATAACTGTATAAAATCCAGCAGTTAAGTCTTTTCTTTTATTATGCCACATCAAAAACATACAGAGACAACTCTGTGCGTGGAATCAGCTAACACCATGCACAGAGTTGTCTCTGTATGTTTTTGATGTTGGCATAATAAAAGAAAAGACTTTTAACTGCTGGGTCTTATACCGTTATTAGTGAGTGGAGATTTGAACCGGGGAGCCACTGGTGATCCATGCAGACAGCCTGTCGTATATTGAGGATACAAACGGAAAGACTCCAAGAGCCTCCAGAAGGGTGAGTGCTACAGAATTATTGTTGAATTAGTGTTGAACATAGGGCCCCTAGTAAGTAGGTAGGTTTATACTGTCCCCCAGTAGTTAGGTAAGTGTATATAGCGTCTGCCCTCAGTAGTTATGGAAGTGTATATAATGGCCCCCCACAATAGTTAGGAAGGTGTATATAAGGGCCCCCCCACAGAAGTTAAGGAGGTGTATATATAAGGGCCTCCCACAGAATTAGGTGGTGTATATAAGAGGTCCTAACAGTAATTAGGTAGGTATATATAGGGTCTCTCTGCCCCCAATAGGTAAGTAGGTGTGTATTAGGTCCTCCCCACCTCAGTAGTTATAATTTATAAGGGCCTCCTATGAAAAAAAATTTAATTTATAATGTGAGTAGATATGAAAGGTATTGCTTTTTGTGTGTTCAAGTAATGATTTTCAGTCCTACTACATGTAATTTAGAATAACAGCTACATCAATTAACAGCACGCTTTCTTTCAAAATATTTAAGACTTTTTCACAGTGAATATATACACCTATTAGATGAAAACTACCACAGTTTCCTCAACAAGACAATTAGGGCATGTCCCCACGTCACTGGTTTTCAGTCGGTTTTACAGACGGTTTTCGGATTTGAAAGCTTCCTGTAAACCAACTGTCAACCTTTTGCAATAAGTTAAATAGAAAATCCGTGCAGCAGTCCCCACTGTATGGATTTTCCGCCGGACGGTTTTTGACACAGCCGACGGTCCGAAACAATTAGAACATGTTCATTCCTCCGCCTAGTTTTCGGGCAGAACATGAACATGTGGGTTCAAAGGGGGACAGCTTGAATCCGCAAACCGTGGACAAAAACCATCCACCTATGTGGCAAAAAAAGACCAAATACAAATATTCTTTATCATTCCTTGGATGAATTTGAGTCAACTGGTATCCAGTTGTGAAAAGAGCAATGGTAGTTGGAGGATTACAGAACAGTACTTTGACACAGTAAAATCTTCATATATAGCTCTTCATTCACTTTTTAAATCAATACAGAACAATTAGATTGTAATTAATACACATGTAAGAGGAATGAAATAGATTAGTATTAACTAATTAAACATCACATTTAAGATTATACCATATTTTTCCAAACTTGTTAGTGCTTATATGACAGAAGACTTAATAAATGTAATACAGTTGGTTGGTTTACTATTTAGATTTCTATTACAAAAGGGATTCTTTAATTTTAATGGTAGCAAATCTTAAATGTTTTGGCAGAACTGTAAAGCTCTAATGCTATGTGTATTAAAATGTGTCCACTAAGCACCAAATTTCATGCGATTAAAAAATTCATAGAATGCTCCTGATTTATGAACCTGCTCTACAGTGGGTCATAAATCATGCGCATTCCAGCGCTTAGGCGATAGTTCCATCATTCTCTAAACCTCTTTGGCAATGACCTCCCGACAGGCCTCAGGAATCCTGTAAGGTTTCAAATGCACCCAGGCCTGAGGCTCTGCAAGGATCTCATGCTGAATCACGTTTTTTAGACCTGGTGACTGTAAACAGACCCCTATTTTGTTGCAGTAGTTGCTTACACTGCTGTTTATGGGAGGGCGACAGGGTCTCTGCGATTCTCACCTCCTTAAGGTCTGCCTCTGGGTGGCTCACCATGCAGGAGGCTTCAGGAGGGTCCCTATTTTTTCAAGGCTTCAGCAAATTGATGTGATATATCTGGTTTTCCTCTTGCCTGGTTGGTGTACCTGGTAGTTTACTTCGCCTATAGAAATTTACTTTCTACGGTGGGCACCAATACCAAAACTCTATCTCCCGGACTAAATTTTCTAAGATGGGCTGACTGGTTATAGACTCTGGGCCTTCTGAGCCTGGAGAATATGTTCCTTCACTATGGGCATTCTGGGGACTCCCCTGCACAACCCAGCACTGTAGTGGCCTGGGGAGGACATGCATAAATCGTCCATTACAACCTGCTCGACCATTTGTGCTGGTGTACAGACCTCCGGCTGCAGCCATTTTTAGACGTAGTGCAGGAAGTCAAACATCTGAGACCTGGTGGGTTTGTCTCTCCTATAGCCCCACTGATGTACTCTCTGGACCCGGACAGCCACTGTCACCCCCCAGACGTCCCAGGATCTCAGCCCTCAGCTTTGAATATTCCCTGGCATCTTGCAGGGATAGGTCATAATAGGCCTTCTGGGGTTCGCCTGTGAGGAAGGGAGCCAAAACTTCAGCCCACTGCTCTGTGGACAGTCTCTCCCGTTCGACTACGCAGTCAAACACCACAAGGAAAGCTTCCACGTCGTCCTCCGGAGTCATCTTCTGCAGTGCTTCTTTTACAGTTCACCATGCTCACTGGCCATCATCCTGATGGAGTGGAGTTGGGGGTCTCTTTGACTTGGATGGCTTCTGTGAGTAGGCCCATCTGTTTCATCAGGAGCAGGTTCATTTCTTATTGCGCCCTTACAGACTAGGCATGGGCCTGCTACTGCTGTGTGTTGGCCTGCATGAGGTTTCACACTCTCCTCCATCGCTACAGTCTGTGTTTTTATTTGGGTTGCAGCCTTAACCCAGGTCATATGAAGATCTCTGCAGGCTATGCCCTTCGCATCCTCCACCAATTGTAGGGATTTAGCTCCAACAGTAGCACTTACACATGAACCAGCTGCAAGGTTTGTGCAAATTAGACGGGTGCATTAGGCGATCTCACTACCTACAGTAAACTTTTTAATGATCTTAAGGCAGCTGGGACCACAGTCACCAAGAAAACCATTGGTAACACATTACATCGTAATGGTTTAAAATCCTGCAGTGCCCCCAAGGTCCCCCTGCTCAAGGCGGCACATGTGCAGGCCCGTCTGAAGTTTGTGAAGTTTGCCAATGAACACCTGGATGAGTCTGTGAGTGATTTGGAGAAGGTGCTGTGATCAGATGAGACAAAAATTGAGCTCTTTACCATTAACTCAACTCGCCGCATTTGGAGGAAGAGAAATGCTGCCTGTGACCCAAAGAACACCATTCCCACTGTCAAGCGTGGAGGTGGAAACATTATGTTTTGGGGGTGTTTCTCTGCTAAGGGCACAGGGCTACTTCACCGCATCAATGGGAAAATGGATGAATCCATGAACCGTAAAATCCTGAGTGACAACCTCCTTCGCTCTGCCAGGACATTAAAAATGGGTTGTGGCTGGGTCTTCTAGCAAGACAATGACCCAAAACATACAGCCAAGGCAACGAAGGAGTAGCTCAAAAAGAAGCACGTTAAGGTCATGGAGTGGCCTAGTCAGTCTCCAGACCTTAATCCCATAGAAAAATTATGGAGGGAGTTGAAGCTCTGAGTTGCCAAACGACAACCTCAAAATCTTAATGATTCAGAGATGATCTGCAAAGAGGTGTAGGCCAAAATTCTTCCTGACATGTGCGCAAACCTCATCATCAAAAAATGTCTGACTGTTGGATATTAGCACCCAGTATTCTGTCTTGTTTGCTAGAGAGATCAAATTGTTATTTCCCACTGCAAGATTCAATTAAATGTATATAATTTATAAAATGTGATTTTCTGGTTTTTATCTTGGATTTTCTATCCCTCAATGTTAAAATTAACCTAACCTTAAAATTATAGACTGTTCATGTCTTTGTCAGTGGGCAAACTTACACAATCAGCAAGGGATCAAATAATTATTTCCTTCATTGTACCTGTGTGGGCCCCACCTATAACCTATTTTCCTAGCTACCTTGGGCCCATCTATAGCCTATATACAAGCAAACAAACAGCACCGCTTCACCCTCGATGTAGGTCTCCTTAGCACTTGATTAAAGTTGGGTGTGATCCCCAAGACGTGGCTGGAGCGAAGAGCACGGAGGTGATCCAGTGATTCAAATGGACTTTTTAGTATACTCTCATGAAATTGTGAATGTCCTCCAGTTCCTTCTTGTAAAAATTCTATACTATCTTTATATAGTTTAAAATTCCATGACAAAAGTCTGTAAACAGTGGCTGTTTACAGACTTTTGTCATGGAATTTTAAAACCATCTATAGCCTGCCTACCTACATACCTATGTGGGGCCCACCTCTAGCCTACCTATGTGGGCCCCACCTATAGCCTACCTATCTATGTGGACCCGACCATAGATAACTACCTATCTATGTGGGCCTCACCTATAGCCTACTTACCTACCTAACTACCTGAGGCCCACCTACAGCCTACCTGTGACCCACCTACTGCCTACCTACCTAGCCACCTGGGGCCTAGCAACAGTCTACTTAGCTACCGTGGGCCTACCTACAGCCTATCTACCTACCTGGGGACTGCCTACCTAACTGGGGCCTAACTACTGCCTACCTATGGCCAGACTACCTACCTACCTGTAGCCTGCCTATCTAAATGGGACCTGTTTACCTACCTGTGCCCTAACTACTGTCTACCTAGGACCAATCTATCTACCTACCTGTGGTAGGGTGGGGCAGAAGAGGGGTCCCATCCAAAAGTTTGCCGTGGGGCCCAGGCTTCTCTAGTTACTCCCCTGCTAGGAATTGTAGGTTTTCCCTTATGAAGATGCCTATGGACTTCACTTTTAAAATAAGTTTTCATTTGATAAACTGCATAATAGATAGTTGGACAGAGTTCACCAGGGTAAAACCCTTTCAATACTTCTACACTAACAATATAGAAAAAAAAGCAGGTGCATGAATTCTCCAGTTAATATAATAATGAGGTAAAAAGTAAATTCCTTTTAAATATCAATTTAATATTAGCTCACCTACATAGGAAAAATTAAGTGTAAATTTGGCATTAACAAACAATGTCCTCCTAAACACAATGAGGCCCAACACTGCATAGCAAAGTATTAAAGATTTATAGCTGTGTGATGCAGCAAAAATGTTTTTGGATTACTAGATGAACCCTATTGTCAGGGCTAGGCTGCAGGGAGCAACAGTCTGCATCAGCTGATTTGCGACCCCACCCGGATAGACAATCTGCTGGCAACTCCATGAGTGACAGAGGCCCAACCACTCTGGACAGGGGGGCAGTCACACCAGCCAATGGGAGGACCCGGAAGCTGCTCCAATCGGCTGCTGGGGCGGTGTCCGGGAATCGCATTTAAACTCTCTGCAGGCTGAGTGCAGCGCCTGTGATATTTCCTGGCTGCCTTCAATACCTGTGCTTATAGTTTGTTGTTTGCTTATCCATGTACCAGACCTCTGTTTTCCTGACCTTGTCTTGCGCTCCGTTTTTTGTACCTCGCTCCCGTTTGTGTTTGACCTCGGCTTGTTTACGTTTTCTCTCTGGTTCTGATTTGTGGCTTGGCGTTCCTGTATTGTTATTGACCCGGACTGTCTGACTATTCTTCCTCCTGACGGCCCCAGCACTCTAGCAGTGCAGGGACTGTCGCTCAGTTGGCGTTTGCCGCCTAAGTCAGCACGTCAAGTAGGCAGGGACAGTGGACTGGGTTCCAGTCAGGGCCCACTGTACCTCCCTTGACATGACACCTGTCACGCAAGGTCCAAATTCTGTGCTGATTAACTTCATAACATATCTTTATAAGGGTCAGAGGTTTGTTTTTTTTGCCAAAAGGCAAGAGCTTGCTTCTACAGTTACTAGCTTACAGCATGTGGTTGTTTAAACTGTTTAGTGTGGTGGGCTTCCAAGAAAACAATTACACAGAGGAGAGACACGACTCCAACACCAGTTTAGACCAACAAACATTTTTATTGGAATCTGAGTAAAAATGTATTATCCGGATACCTCAAGAACACATACTCATAGACTCAAACTGGGATTCTTGTGCTATGCAGCGTGCCGCCTTACTATATCCTCTGGACTTACTAATATTTTACTATTTTACAGCAGACTCAGAAAATTTGACTGTTATTTTCTGCATTAAAACCCTATGTAAGTAGAGGCATAGTGTGGATGCATATTTCAGGGGCGAGGTGTAGCACAAGGGTTTTCAAACCTGCGAAAGTACCTGCTATTCCCAGAGTACCATTAACCAATTAAAGATGTCCCCAACAAGAACAACGAACAAAATTACCAACACTGGTGTAGGACCTGTTCCACAGTTCCACATGGATGTTATTTCTGGAAATGTTTGATTAGGGCCTGACTCTAGAGAAGACCTAACTGATCTGTCTACAGGCCTAACCAATGTCACTATCCGGCTGGCGTGCACGCTTACCAGGTTTTTCCTTGGCCAATTTCTAATCACTGGTTTTGTACGGCATTTCCTTCTGTCAACATCCGATGACTCAGATGACGTTCACTCCTCTTTAACACTTCTCTAACCGCGATGAGACAGCAGATAACTCACTCTGATTTCCACAGGTTCCAGTCCCTGGCGTACATACCCACAGCTGTACTTCTGATTAGCAGCAAAGTTCCTGAGAGAGAGTAACGGTGTATTTCTCTTGTAGCTTTATTGATCTTCTCTCTCTGACACTCTGACTCACTCTCTCACAGACAGACAGACGGAGTCAGTTAACAGACTCTGTAACTATGGTTACAGACCCTCCCTGTCAGCTTCTCTGATTGGACAGCAGTACAGATATTTCCAGAACTGGCTGTGAACCCTGCAACTGCTGCATAATTACCTTTTTAAGTAAACACTTGACTCTCTTCTATATCACAGGGGCACTTAACTCTTTAACTCGTGTCAAAACTTCAGAACAACAGAATGCAGCATAACAGACCAAAATCATCATCATACATCAGATGATGACTCCCAGTAAGAAAGACAGTGGTGCCAGTCTACCAGCCCAAAGTTGTATTGTATATAAATCATATGCAGTAAGCTTCAGTTAATGCTGGCTGTTGGTAGCCAAAACAGTGTTATTTGACTCTATGAATACAAAGGATTTTAGGTAATGTATCAGACAAATTGCGTTTCTCCTGCAATAGAGCTATATTCAGTGAATTATCAGCTACAATTTAGGCTTATTTAGAGTAAAAAACAAAACAAAACAGGGCTCAAAATTAGAGATTTACTTTAACCAACTACAACTACACCAATACTAAATTATCGTAATGCAAAAGCAATAACATACTCCCTAATACTCTGTGCATTTCCTACCCACAACTCTGCATGATCCAATTGCTTTTTCTATACAGTTGTTGATGACTTCTTGTATTAGTGACCACACATTTAACAAATACAATAGTTGTGGTTACCTGTAGATATCTGTGCAGCTCAGAGGACTTGTTCAGTATTTGTGATGGACAAGCAGGCCCAAAATATAAGAAGTAGGATTTTAAAAATGCAGTGTGTGCATATAAGTTTAGGCAAAGACTAGGGATTCTGTACAACTGGTATCACATGAAGAACATGTAGTGTATTATTAGTAGAGATGAGCGAATTTCTCAAAAATTCAATTCGGACGATTTGCTGAATTTTTCACAAAAATTCGTTTTGTTACTGTCACGGTTCAAGCCGCGGTTCCCTGCCTTGGGCCGTCGGCGTGTCGTGCCTTCCTGTGCTTACCTGTCTGTTTTGTTGCTTCCTGGGTTCCTGTGTGTGCTCTGTTACTCTTGGGCGCGCGCTGCAGTTTCCTGTCTTGTATAGTTTACTTCTCGCTGTCTACTTCCTCTTTACCTCTGACCCCTGCCTATAAGAGGAGGTTCCTGCCTCTGCTCTTGGTCAGTTCATTTCATTCTGTTACTGCATCTTGCTGTGTCGGGTTGTTTTCTATCTTGAGCTCCTGCCAGTATCTCTGGACTTAACCGGAGATGCGGGCCAGTCTGTGTCATCTGAGCTCCTGACCTTCTGTCTGTCTCCTGTTTATCTGATGTTCTGCACCTGTCCCTGTGTCTCCCCTCGGCACTGTTCCTGGTCTGTACCTGTCGTGTTACCCCGCCGGTCCGTTGATCCTGTGGTGTACGTTTATCCCTCCTGTATCTGCTGTGTTCCTGAGTACGTTTTACCTGCCCTGCTTATGTTCTCCTATGTTCCTGTGTCCTGTCCTGTACCCGGCTGTCACCGCAGGTAGCCACGTCAGGGTAGTGACTGGGGGTCCGCACCAAGTCCATCCCGTTTTGCGGCGGGCTCTGGCGAAGACCAGGGCCCCTTAGACTCCACTCCCTGGCTGGTCCTCCAGCTCCCACCCCCGCCTGCGGTGATCACAGAGATCCACCCGGGAAGTCGGGGGGTGGGCCCGCCTCGGCATACGTCTGTCAGCGCCGCACCGTTACAGTATGAACTGACCATGGATCCCGCGGGGTGCCCCGCCCTCGTCTAGAGTGTTGCACCCGTGGCTAGCTCATGGTCCAGCCAGAGCTTACGTTTGGCCTGCTCACGGTCCAGCCCAGAGCTTACTTTTGGGTAGCTCACGGCCCAGCCCAGAGCTTACGTTGGCCTAGCTCACGGTCCAGCCCAGAGCTTACTTTTTGGGCCTAGCTCACGGTCTGCCCCTGAGCCTTCTGAGTCCCCGTGGCTTACGGTCTCGCCCTGAGCCTTCTGAGTCCCCGTGGATTACGGTCTCGCCTGAGCCTTTGAGTCCCGTGGCTTACGGTCCCCGCCTGAGCCTTCTGAGTCCCGTGGCTTACGGTCTCGCCCTGAGCCTTTGAGTCCCCGTGGCTTCGGTCTCGCCCGAGCCTTCTGAGTCCCGTGGCTTACGGTCTCGCCCTGACCCTTCTGAGTCCCGTGGCTTAGGTCTCGCCTGGCCTTCTGAGTCCCCGTGGCTTACGGTCTCGCCCTGAGCCTTCTGAGTCCCCGTGTTACGGTCTCGCCCTGAGCCTCTGAGTCCCCGTGGCTTACGGTCTCGCCCTGAGCCTTCTGAGCCCCCGTGGTTACGGTCTCGCCCTGAGCCTTCTGATCCCCGTGGCTTACGGTCTCGCCCTGAGCTTCTGAGTCCCGTGGCTTACGGTCTGCCCTGAGCCTTCTGAGTCCCCGTGGCTTACGGTCTCGCCCTGAGCCTTCTGAGTCCCCTGGTTTACGGTCTCGCCCTGAGCCTTCTGAGTCCCGTGGCTTACGGTCTGGGCCCTGAGCCTTCTGAGTCCCCGTGGCTTACTGCACCGCCCTGGGTCCCCTCCCATTTTTGGCTAGTGCCCCGTTTGTTTTCCTCCCGTGCACTTCTTATCTAGGTTTTTCCTATACTGGCTATATTCAGCCCATACCTTTGGGTTTTTGGGGGTTGCCCCGTAGAAGTTGCGGGCCCTGACCTATGGGGACGCCATGTTTGTGATTTGGAGGGGGAGGAGGGAACTTTGAGGGGGGGTACTGTCACGGTTCACGCCGCGGGTCCCTGCCTTGGGCCGTCGGCGTGTCTGTTTTCCCGTGCTTACCTGTCCTGTCCTGTTCTGTTTCTTCCTGGGTTCCTGTGTGTGCTCTGTTTACTCTTAGGGCGCGCGCGCGCTGCAGTTTCCTGTCTTTTATAGGTTACTTGTCTTTGTCTACTTCCTCTTTACCTCTGACCCCTGCCTATAAGAAAAGTTCCTGCCTCTGCTCTGGGTCAGTTCAGTGCAGTCTGGTTACAGCCTCTTGCTGTGTCTGGTTGTGTCCATCTTGAGCTCCTGCCAGTATCTCTGGACTTAACCCTGGAGATGCTGGTCCAGTCTGTGTCATCTGAGCTCCTGACCTTCTGTCTGTTCCTGTTATGTCTGATGTCTCTGCACTGTCCTATGTCCTGCTCGGGAAACCCGTTTTCCCGGTCTGTACCTGTCGTGTTACCCGTCCGGTTCCTGTTGTATCCTGTGGTGTACGTTTATCCCTCCTGTATCCTGCTGTGTTCCTGAGTACGTTTTACCTGCCCTGCTTATGTTCTCCTATGCTCCTGTGTTCCTGTCCTGTTAACCCGGCTGTACCGCAGGTAGCCAAAGTCAGGGTAATGACCTGGGGGTCCGCAGCCAAATCCATCCCCTTTGCGGGGGCTCTGGCGAAGACCAGGGGCCCCTTTTGACCCACTCCCTGGCGTGGTCCTCCAGCTACCACCTCGCCTGCGGTGATCACAGAGGATCCACACCCGGAAGTCGGCGGTCGGCGCCTCGGCATACGTCTGTCAGCGCCGCACCGTTACAGTTACAAATTTATTTGCGACGAATCGCCTTAAAAAACAGCTTTTTCCTGGGTGCAGAAAGCCTGTGTGGTGTTGTAGAACATTGTGCCATGCAGAAATATGCAAAGGGAGCGTGGTTTGGTATTGAAACAATGCTGTGTTTTAGTATGACACGCAGATGACAGTCACCACTCTTAGAATCGCTTCATACTTCACTTATCTGGGCTGTTACGGGGTCAAAACTGACCAAATAACTAAAGTTGGAATGCAGCCTGACAGGGTAATGTCAGCCCCAGCTAGAAAGACCCGAGCAGAGGGCCAAGATCCCACTATAGCATCTTAAGAGCGCACTCCTTTTACACCGTCATCAGATAATTCCACAGATTATGACAGAACCTGTTCTGGTAAACGCGGATACTTGCCCCCCCCCTCCCCCGAAAGATTGGAGAGGGTGTCGGCAGTAATTTTGCATCAATGATACTGATCATTTTGCCCTTTCTTTGATCTGTCAGTGTCCGCTTTCAGTCGGTCAATAATCCATCAGTATTGCTAAAGCCAAAAAGAAACAGGAGTTGATCCAAAACAGACATAACAAGTAAGTGGAATATTTGCATGTCTTCTGTGTTTTGTATCCACTCCTGCTTTTGGCTACCCAATCATCAGACAATACTGATGCAGCAGCACCATGAGTGTGAAGGTGGTGGCAACATGAGTAGGCCACAGAGTGGCACAATGACAGATTGTGGAGGTGCAGGTGCATGAGTAAGCCATAGGTTGGCACAATTACACAGTGTGGAGGTGGCGGCAGCAACAGCAGCAGCATCAGGCCTGAGAGTGGCACAATGACATCATTTTGAGGTGGAGGCAGCTAGGTGACATAATGAGGAGGTGGCGCCAGCAGCAGCATCAAACAAGAGAGAGACATGGTGACATAGCCTGGAGGTGACAGCAGTAGCAACAGCATGAGAAGACCTGAGTGGTGAGGTGGCAGCAGCATCAGAAGGCTACATAGTGGCCCAGCGAAGAGTGGGGAGGTGAGTGGCAATACCAGTTCCTGGTATAGATGGTGGTTGGTAGAAGGAACAGCTGGCAGCAGATGTATGGCATCAGGCAGGTGGCAGCAACAGAATAGTAGCTGAGGCAGGTAGCCAGAAGAATCCAGACTCATTTGTCAAAGTTTGGTTGAGGTGGCATGGGTGATCCAATCTGATGCATCAGGCACTTGTGTGTGGAAATCCTGATCCATGCCTGATTCATCTTGACAAAGGTGAGTCTCTCCACATTTTGGGTGGACAATTGAGTTCTCCTTGGGGTAACTATGGCCCCCACCGCACTGAACACCCACTCTGATGCCACACTACTGGCCGGGCAGGACAGCTTCTCCAGTGCAAACTTGGCAAGTTGCTGCCACAAATCCAGGTTGGCTGCCCAGTAGTCCAGCGGATCTTCAGTGTGGAGTGGAAAGGTGCTGTTCAAGTAGGCCACCACCTGCTGGTTCAGGGTCTGCTCCAGGTGCTGCTGCTGAGTACTTTCCTCACTAGGCAGGTGAAAAAAGCTGCTCATCAATGACTCTAGACTCAGGTTGCTGCTGATAGAGCTGGTACTGCTCCTAACCCCCAACCCCACAAGGCAGCTGTGGCAGTGGTACGTGGGCACTGAGGAACTCCCCAGGTCAGACCTCCCAGAAGATGGAAGATGGCGCAGATAGGCAGCGGCCAACTGACTACATAGGATTTCTCTATCGTACTTGAGTTTATCTTCCCTCTCAGCAGGTAAAAAACGGCCCTCATTTTGGACCGGTATCAAAGGTCCAAGAGGGTGAAAAGCCAGAAGTCATCCCTCTGCCAGATGGTGACTATTCGGCTGTCAGTACCCAGGTAAATCAGCTTGCAGCGGGCCATCTGTGCAAGTGACTCTGAGGGACTCCCTGCCTCCATCTCCACTGTATACTGCCACGGTGTGTCTGGATAATCTGCCTCGTCTTCCTCATCTCCCTCTAACTCCTCCGGCTGCTCCTGATCCTCCTCTCCTGTCACCTGGATAGAAAAACCACTCATTTCGCAAGACATTGCTTGTGCTCCTATGTCCTCCTCCTCCTCCTCCAGTTCAGCCCCCACCGGACACATGTGGTCATGAGATGTCGTTGCCACGTCTCCAGTCCCCTGACCAGAGAAATACACACACTGTATTTCAAAGATAGTTCACCACAATAAGTGAAAAAAGTAACTCTTTGGCACAGAGAGCAATATCCCAAAATAAAAACCGCTGGTTCAGGAACATGTGTGTATATGACACACACACACAACACACACACACACACACACACACACACATCACACCCCAGTAACTATAAAATTGGAAGTATTTGGCACAGAGTGCAATCTGGTGGTGCTGCAGAGAGATCCATGTACATAGGAGACACAGTGGCAAGTGGCAGAATGTAAAATGGCGGGCCTATTTATAGGACTGTGACATCACAGAAGCTGTCTGGCTGCTGATTGGCTGCATGTCATGGCATTGAGGGCGTTCCTTTCTTTCACCCTTAGTTCTTTGCTCCATTTCATGCCATGGGCTCACGGCAATTTTAGAAAAAAAGACTATTTGTTACCACAAATTTTTCCTTACATTCGAAGCGAATTCCATTAAGTCAGATTCGCTCATCCCTAATTATTAGTATTATTTTGCTCTTCATCCTGCCCTAGATGTCTTTCCTAAAGCTTATTTGAATATTTACATTTTATTGATGAATTCATGGCTTGTAAGTCTTCACACACCATTGTGGTGCTCTCTCCCTTTAATGAGAAACCTTACTACTTGTGCTCTGCACTGAAGAGGCAAACATCCCCAAGCTCTCCATAATGATGAGTTAATGTCCTTGTTTTAATTCCCTACTCATGTTTCATGTTTTAATTTCTAGTCAGCTACAGATCAGATGTGATTATACTTCTAATAAGTGGCGCTAGAGTCCAAGCTCTCTTCCACTGAACCTTTTACAATTTTAGTGGAGCATTCATGGCATCTAAATCTCCACACACTTGTGGTGCTCTTTCTTTAATGAGAAACCTCACCTCTTTTGGGCAATGACCTCTATAGTTTGACTGATAGCTATGGACATACTGTATACGGTGTATGTACTGCTTGAAGGATATCAATCAATGATAGAACTAAGTTTAGGAGACTGAATCTGACTTCCCTATAATCAATTAATCTGTCAGCTTGGTGGTATACAGTAGTGTCCCTGTCTATGTGGGAAATCAGCAAGGCTGACATGAATGCTGATTCACTCTTGGTAGAGAAATTGTTTAACAGGACTACGCAGTGTGCAGGCTCCTGAACTGCTAAAAGCGAGGGTCTTTTTATACACTAGTTTAACCCCCCCCCCCAATCTTTTAACTCCTTAACGACCGCCCGCTGACTTGACGTCGGCTGGTGTGGGTCGTTCGTCTGCAGCGACGTCTTTAGACGTCGCTGCAGACACCGGAGTTTGCGGCAGCCCTGATCTCAGAGCATCCCCTGCAAGCATCGAGGAGCGGAGGAAACCTCCGCAACCCGATGCTTTAACCCTTTGATTGCAGCGGTGCGTTACCGCAGCGCATTCAAAGGGTTTCCCCTGCTCTGTCGGGTGATCGGAACACCCAGTCACCCGACAGAGCTCGGGGAACGGCTGCACAGTCAACTGTTGAAACGCAAGGAGGCAAAAACGAAAAAAAAATTCTGGTCATTAACTACTTTTCAGGTGTTCGGCTTAAGGGGTTAAGATATTTATATTTAAAGCATAAAAGTGCATTTAACATATGATATTACTGTGTGAATGAAAACAGCATTTTCTGGAAATAATGCATTTTACAATAACCTTTGCTTGTGCATATTTTTCAGGTTTTCAACCCTTATCATTATATTCTTGTTGTTTACTACTATTTTAATTGAGGGGAATGTAACCAAAGAGGAGATGAAGAACGGGACATAAGTAAACAAGATAGACAAATGTTAATGGTTCTGTACACTAAATGACTCTTTAGGGGAATTTTCCATCTGGCTTCTATACTGTAGACAGGCAATAAATTAAATTGCAATAAATTTGACTTACTTTTGTTGAAGTTGATGGCTCATGCTATTGTTGAACATATTGTCCTGAACTTGTAAATTTCTTCAGCGTGACAGTTAAATCATGATACATTTCTTAAATAGAAATAACAGCTTCTGTTTCATGACTTGAGTTGTTTGTGCTGCAATACCAGATGGTTTGTCATGGCCTTGGCCCTGAATCGTATCTGAAGTTAACAATACTCTGTATCTATTGTTTGAGCCAAGCATATCTTATGTATGTAACTTGATGCTTATGTTCAAGAATAGAATTAATGCAAAAAAAAAAATAAATATGAGCCAGAAATAACTCCTTGTCCTTATCTACTGAAGAATATAAAGGGAATTAAAGTGTGTGTCTGTTTTAGACAATTCCTTTACATTGACAAGCAAAAGGGTAACCATGTTTTAAACTTTTGACTTTCAGGCTCTTTATCTCACCATCCACTGCAGCTTTGAACACAAGACTACCATCATTTTGTAGACAATCATCTTTGCTATATCATATATAAATTTGACTTGCAACTATTTAGCATATGCTTAGTTATTCATATTCTTGCCATGTACCTGCATTGTTACTGTTTTGCTCCTAAAAATCCAAATTTAAATTTTTATTATTTTGTATATCCACTTTTGGCTTCCAACACTGCTTGAATCTTTCTGGGAACACGTTCGATCAGATTCAAGCATGTCTCAATTGAAATTAGATTCTAGGTCCCTTCTACATTTTCCCAATGTTGGTGTCTACTGGTCAATTCATTTGGCTACAAATACAGCTTTTTCTTCAACTCTGTCCACAAGTGTTGGATTGGTTTGAGCTCTGGGGACCGTAGGGGCCAATCCAGCGACTTTACTTAATTGTCATTGAACCATTTCTTTGCCAATCTCAACCTATGCTTCGGATTGTTGTCCTGCTGGAACAGTATGTCATCCTTTTCATACCCTAAGTACTTGAGTGTATAAAGTAACTCATCTTGTAGGATACTAACATGTATCTCAGCATTGAGATCACCCTCGATCCTGGTCACGTATCCAATGCCTTTGGCTGTGAAACAACCCTATATCATCAGGCATCCCCCACCAAACTTGACAAGTAATTCAATTTCGTGATCCTTTAGCCCCTTCTTTCTTCGATTCTTCCAGACCCACTTGTACCCATCAGAGCCCAGTCTATTGACTTTCATCACATCACTCAAAATCTTCCATTTCCGATCTTCTATTGTCCAGTTTTGTACTTTGCAAACTCAAGCCAATGCTGGCCACAATTTCAGACTTGGGTAATGCGTGTTAAACGTTACTTGTATAAACATCTGTAATCTCACTATTAGGAAGCCTATGAGCCACCTTCACTGCTGTGTTTGTCGTACCAGAACTGATAGACCTTGTGATGAGCCAACTTGTTGATTCTGATATTTTGCCTGGACGTCCACCTCTTGGCTTTTGAAAGGATGTAGGGGCTTCATTTCGTATTCTTCCAATTGTCATGGCACTCACATTAAGAAGTTTGGCAATTTTCTTGGCAGAGACCGCTATTTATGACCTAGATGATGCTGTTTTTCTTTACTTAGGTAATTTTCATGGCTGCTCTCAAATTGAATTGAAACTGTCAGGGCTAGGCGGCGCTCAGCCTGAAGCAACTGATTTGCGACCCCACCCGGATAGACAGTCTGCTGGCAGCTCCATGAGTGACAGAGGCCCAACCACTCTGGACCGAGGGTGTTTCACCCCAGCCAATGGGAGGACCCGAAGGCCGCTCTAATCGGCTGCTGGGGCAGTGTCCGGGAATCCCATCTAAACTCCCTGCAGGCTGAGTGCAGCGCTTGTGATATTTCCTGGTTGCCTTGTGTTTCTGAGCTTATCGTGTTTTGCTTGTTATGTGTACCTGACCCCGGCTTGTTTACTTACCTCAGCTTGTTATCTGATTTTGTACTTTGCTCCCGTCTGTGTTTGACCTCGGCTTGTTTACGTTTTTCTCTCTGGTTCTGGTTTGTGGCTTGGCGTTTCCGATTTGTTATATGCCCGGACTGTCTGACCTTTCTTACTCCTGAGGACCCCAGAACTCTAGCAGCGCAGGGACTGTTGCCTAGTTGGCGTCTGCCACCTAGGGCAGCATGTCAAGTAGGTAGGGACAGTGGGCTGAGTTCCAGTCAGGGCTCACTGTACCTCCCTTGACGTGACATTATCACAGGCCGAAACCGTCTCTGCTCTCCACTCGCTATGAACCCCATGACAACTCTGGTAGAGCAGATGCAGGGGCTTATCCAGCTATTTCAGGATCTGGCGCTGAGGGTACAACAGCAGGAGACTACCCCAAGTCAGAGTGTTCCTGTGTTATCTGCCTCCCCTGTGGAACCCCCAATTCAGTTACCTGATAGATTCTCAGGCAACAGAAGGGTCTTTTTGACATTTAGGGAAGGATTTGGCCTGTATTTCAGGCTCTGCCCACATACCTCGGGCAATGAGGAACAGAAGGTGGGATTCGTTATGTCCCTTCTTCAGGGTCTCCCTCCGGAGTGGGCATTTTCTTTACCACCTGATTCGCCAGAACTTTCTTCTGTGGACAGGTTCTTTGTCTCCTTGGGTGTAATTTTTGATGACCCTGATAGGGAAGCTGTGGCCGGGGCTCGGCTGACCACTTTGAGGCAGGGTAAAAGGAATGTGGAGGACTATTGCTCCGTCGCTGGTGTGTTCCGTCAGCGTGGAACGACCCAGCTCTCAGATGTCAGTTTACATTAGGATTAGCCCACCATTTATAGGATATGTTGCTGGCTTACCCTACCTCTGATTCCTTAGATGAGGCTATGGCACTAGCTGTTCGTCTGGACAGACGTTTTAGGGAGAGACGTCGGGAAAAAGCTCTCCCTCCTGTGGACCACTCCATGGTCCCTTCTACACCCGCGGTTCCTGATCTAAACCCAGAGGAGCCCATGCAAGTGGGGGCTTCTTCCGCAACTACTGTCAGCGACCGGAGGACTTCTCGTCGTACTCAGGGATGGTGCTTTAACTGTGGCGAAGATGGACACGTTATCCGAGATTGCTCCAAAAGAAAGACCAGGCCGGAAAAACTCCAGCGCCTAGGTGATTTTCAGGAGGTTCAACTAGGCGAGCAGGTATTTCCTATTGTATCCAAAAAGTTGCTGCTCCCAGTTAAGATCTCTTATATGTCACTGTCTGGTTCTGGGAATGCTTTTGTGGATTCTAGGTCATCTTCCAATTTAGTAGATGCGTCCTTCGCCAAGCGCCTGGGCCTACCTTGGAGACCGCTATCTGATTCCCTGTGGGTAGTGGCTATTGACTCTACTCCGCTGGCTAAGGGCATAATCCAACATTGTACTCTGGAGCTCGAGATGTTGGTAGGATCCACACATACCGGAAAGTGTATTCTATTTATCATGAAGGGGCTGCCCGCTGATGTAGTTTTGGGGCTGCCCTGGCTTCAGAGACAAAACTCGGTGTTTGACTGGAATTCAGGTGAATTAATCAAGTGGGGACAACTGTGGGCTGACAGGTGTCTCCCTAACATACTGGGCAATACTGAGGTGGAGCAGATTCCTGTTTTCGTTCGTGACTTTGCTGAAGTTTTTTCTCAGAAACAGTTGGAGATACTACCCCCTCATAGATCTTACAACTGTGCCATTGACCTATTACCCGGAGTAAGGTTTCCTAAGGGGAGGATATATAACCTGTCAGGTCCAAAGAGACTAGCCATAAAGCAATAAATTTGCAGAAAGTCTTCAGAAGGGTCATATCAGGCCTTCTGTGTCCCCTATGGGTGCGGGGTTTTTCTTTGTAGGGAAAAAAGATGGAGGCCTCCGTCCATGCATAGATTACCATGAACTGAATAAAATAATGGTAAAAAACAATATATTTTACCCTTGATCCCTGATCTGTTCAATCAAATCCAGGGAGCAAAGTGGTTTTCCAAGTTGGACCTCAGAGGGGGCCTATAACCTCATCCGTATCTGAGAAGGGGATGAGTGGAATACCGCGTTTAACGCTCCTGAGGGTCATTTTGAGTATCTGGTGATGCCGTTTGGGTTGTGTAATGCTCCTGCGGTGTTCCAGAACCTGGTTAATGATGTTTTCCGTGAACTCATTGGTTGTTGTATAGTCGTTTACCTGGATGACATTTTGATCTAGTCGGAGGATTGGTCGTCTCACGTTAAACACGTACGACAGGTATTGCAAATCCTGAAGGAAAATAGGTTGTTTGTCAAGCTTGAAAAATGTGTTTTTGGAGTGCAGGAGGTACCCTTTCTTGGGTACATCCTGATTCCTAACTCATTTCCTATGGACCCCAGTAAAATTCAAGCTATTCTCGATTGGGTCCGCCCTTCTTCCCTGAAGGCCCTACAGAGGTTCCTAGGGTTTGCTAATTACTTTTGTATATTTATTCGTAATTTTTCTGTCTTAGTTAGGCCGTTGACTGACATGACTAAGAAGGGGGTGAGGTTCAGTAATTGGAAACCTGAGGCCATAGAGGCATTTGAGAAACGTAAGCAGTGTTTTGTATCCGCTCCTCTGTTGATTCAAGCAGATCATAGCAAACCCTTCGTCATTAAGGTTGATGCTTCCGAGAATGGTGCTGGGGCGGTCTTGTCTCAGGGATCCGCTACTATGACTAACCTTCACCCTTGTGCCTTCTTTTCATGTAAATTTTTTTCAGTCGATTTGTTGGTCCATATGTGGTTTTAGAAGTGGTTAATCCAGTGGCATATCGGCTGAAATTACCCTCTTGTCTCCTGGTACACAACGTGTTCCATCACTCTCTTCTCAAGAGGTATATTCAGCCTGTGACTCCACCCTCTAGGCCTCCTCCTCCAGTGTTTATTGAGGGGGAGTTAGAATACGAGGTTGCCCGAATCTTGGATTCCCATAAGGTCCAGAGGTCACTACAGTACCTGGTTCATTGGAAGGGTTATGGTCCTGAGGAGAGATCATGGGTGCTGGAGACATCCATCCATGCGGATCACCTGATAAAGGAGTTCCATGAGTCTCACCCGGACAAACCCAGACCAGGGAAGGGTCCGGTGTCCCTCCTAAAGGGGGGTACTGTCAGGGCTAGGTGGCGCTCAGCCTGCAGGGAGCAACAGTCTGCTGCAGCTGATTTGCAACCCCACCCGGATAGACAGTCTGCTAGCAGCTCCATGATTGACAGAGGCCCAACCACTCTGGACAGGGGGCGTGTCGCACAAGCCAATAGGAGGAACCAGAGGCCGCTCCAATCAGCTGCTGGGGCTGCGGTGTCCAGGAATCCCACTGAAACTTTCTGAAGGCTGAGTGCAGCGCCTGTGATATTTCCTGGCTGCCTTGTGTTTTTGTGCTTATCGTGTATTGCTTGCTATGTGTACCTGACCCTGGCTTGTTTACTTACCTCAGCTTGTCATCTGATTTTGTAATTTGCTCCCGTCTGTGTTTGACCTCGGCTTGTTTACGTTTTTCTCTCCTGTTCTGATTTGTTGCTTAGCGTTTCTGATTCTGGTTATTGACCCGGACTGTCTGACTATTCTTCCTCCTGATGGCCCCAGCACTCTAGCAGCGCAGGGACTGTCGCCCAGTTAGCGTCTGCCGCCAAGGGCAGCACGTCACGTAGACAGGGACAGTGGGCTGGGTTCGAGTCAGGGCTCACTGTACCTCCCTTGACGTGACAGAAACAGTGACCTTTTGCTTTGGAATCAACCTAATAACACACTGAGCTATTAGGGAATGTGAGAACAGGTTGTAATTTGTAGCTTACAAGACGAAAAAGATTGTTCCACCACAAGGAACAATCAGGTACATGACAAGAATCTGCATAACTAAGCAAATGCTAAATAGTTTCAAGTCAAATTTATGTATGACATAGCCAAGATGACTGTCTATTAAATGATGGTAGCCTCACGTTCAAAGGTGAGATGATGAGATATGGAGCGTGATAGTCAAGCTTGTCATACTGAATTCATAGATTCCAGTATGGATTCATACACAGCACATTGTTATAGTTTTACATGTGGTTTGAAGGAAAACTATAAATCCATATACAGAAGGATCGAAAATAAAGTAAATATTAAGAAGAATAGATTACTGCTCGCTTCCAATAAGTCAATAGTTTTCTACTAATAGCACCTTCCATCATACTACAGTAGAAGTTCTTGTTTCATAATTCTATAATTATTTAACTTTATGAATTATTCATCCAAATCATTACCATGTGTAAGTTCCAGTATGTAACATCAGCTAGATTAGTACAGATGGCTACACTCTGTGACATCATTTTATTAAAATTCTGCCAGAAACCAAATTACTACTGAAAGCTTTATATTCTGCATTCCAGTAAAGAATGCCAAGATCCATCAATTAATGACCATCATAATAAAATGCAAAGTAAAGCATTTCTACCATTATACAGTCCATAGAAATGTTCACTGATTCAGAGCTCCAGCCTATAGAGCAGTCTCACCATATTATGTCTACCTGTAGACCAGTGGAATATGCAAATAAAATTTACAAGTACAATGAATGTCATGCAGTGTCTGATAACTTACAAGTGAAAAATATGTTAGACGCATTAGACCCAATTCATGTCACATTTTTAGACTCCATTAGTAATATCTATTGGGCTCTTTTTGAAAAGAGTATCTGAACATATACTGTGGCAGAGCCATAAGGTTTTATAAGGCAAACATAAAGGGTGACATGTATGAACGTTGGCACTGACAGACCAGTTCTAAATAGCTTTAAGGCAGTGTAGAATGTGTCAGAATGTATGAACCTGTTCTTCTGCAGGTCATTCATACAGGCGTATTGTTCCATTATGACAAGTCTGGCTCAGGCAGACAAACGTTATCTTAGTCTGGCTGTTCTAACTGTTCTGCACCTAGATTTGGCATCAAAGAATCATAAATGTGTCTACTTCTATGAGTGTGATGCGACACGCCACCAGAACGCTCCAAATCTTTGGCGCATTGAAAGGTGTCTTTGGCGCATTACAAAGGCACACGTGCCAAAGTTTGTCGTGCACCTGTTCATACATTCTTTTTGGCTCAAAGTATACCTAGAGATGAGCGAATCAATTCTAATGAAGTGGAATTCGTTTAGAATTTCAGGAAAACTTCATTTCTGCATAAAGTCGAAGTTTATGGTGATTCGCGGGAAAGAATAGTTTTTTTTTTTCTAAAATGGCCGCGAGCACATGGCGTGACATGAAGTAGAGAACTCAATGACATGTGCAGACATGAAGCCAATCAGCGACCAGTGGGTTTCTGTGACGTCACAGCCCTATAAATCTTCTCACTGTGTGTCCTGTCATAAGCATCTTGCTGCTGCTGCACTATATTGAACTTATTATAAAACAAACTCATTTTATCAGTGACTGGGGGGAAAACCATAACAAGTGTGTGTCATTTGCAAACTTGTTACTCAACCAGCGTTATTATTTTGTTTACGTTTGTGGGGTATTCTCCCTAAGGTCCAGGATGGGTGTACTTCTGTCCCATATATGCCTCAATTACATCTGGTTGTTCTGTACCCCTTGATTGTGAGTTAATTTGCACTAAAATACAGGGTGTCTTTTTATTTTGTCCCATATACGCCTAAATTACATCTAATTTTTCTGTACGATATTTCATGCCAAAGGCTTGATTTAACTTCTTGATTGTGAGGCAATTTGGACTAAAATACAGGGTGTCTGTATTTTTTGGTCCTATATACGCCTAAATTACATCTGGTTTTTCTGTACGATATTTCATACACAAGGCTTAATTTAACTTCTTGATTGTGGGGTAATTTGGATTTAAATACAGGGTGTCTGTATTTTTTGGTCCCATATATGTTTAAATTACATCTGGTTTTTCTGTAGGGAACTTCATACCCAAGGCTTAATTTTTTTGATCAAACATTATGACAGACAGAGAAGTAGCAGGCCCTTCACATGCGAGTGGCAGTGGCACAAAAGTTCCTGGACCAGGCACTGGTCACAGCACCGTAAGGGGATGTCGCAGCAGGGGTGATCGGTGAGGCCAGAACTGCCGGTGTCATCTAGCGGCCGTGTGTTGACCAGCAAGAGTTCTTGATTGATTGACTAGGTCATCCACTTCCTCCCAGATGACATCTGACAACCCCAGCCAAGAGTCGGTGGGAACATCAGACACAACCCTTAGTTGGTATGGCCCGGGAGCGAGTCAGCGGCCCTCACCTGTCCTCAACCCACCTCTCTCTCGTTCGGTTCCCTCAGCCAGAAATCTACTATGTGGTCTGGGCTCAGCACCACCATACAGCGAGGACGAACTCTTTGAGGACAGTCAGCAGCTACTTGGCAGCGAAGAGGTGGGGCAGACATATGGAGAGTGGCACGGGAGGTTACGTTGCAAGCAGTCAGGCTCTGCATACTGAGACCGTTGAGGAGAATAGCAGTGACGAGCAAACACAAATTAATGACGATGTATCCGATCTGGGAGCCCGATGCAGCAAGGGCTTCATCATCATTGTCAGGAGAAGAGGGTGTCAGCTTGCGCGTCAGGCAGCGGCGCAGCCAGCAAACCGGTAGTGTGGCCGTGAGTCAGCAAGGTGGCAGCAGTGCGAGGTCGGGAGCCAAACAACTATGGGGTAGAAAACCCGCTTTGTAGGTCCAAGAAAGTAGCGGCACAGGGGCTCAGTGAGGCAGCGGCGGTAGTAGTCACTCAGAGTGGAGCGTTGGCGGTAAAATCACCTACTCGGCAGTGTGGCAGTTTTTTGCTAAGACACCGGAGGAGCCGGACATGTGTATATGTAGAATCTGTAGGCAGAAAGTGAAGCGTGGCCAGGGAGCTAACATTGGCACCATGGCCCTGCGTCAACACATGCAACGTCACCATCCAGTGACCTGGGAGAAACGTGTCTCAGATACTGGTGGTCCATCCTGCTGCCGCAGCAACAGCAGCAACACCCAGTGGCACGCATGCCATTTCAGCCAGTCAAGGCTCCACCACCTCTGCCGAAGGGAGCTGTCTTTGCCATCATCTACTGGTCCAGATGCTCCTGCTCCTCGCCACTCATGGCGTCAGCAGTCGTTCACCGAGGCAATTGCCAAGAGACAGCAGTATGCGTCCAACTATCCTAAGGTGCAGAAGCTGACCATGCTCCTGTCCAAGCTGTTGGTACTGCAGTCCCTCCCTTTCCAAGCGGTGGATTCAGAGAACTAATGGCTTGTGCCGAGCTGAGGTAGAGAATCCATAGCCGTAATTTATTTTCAAAAAAGGCAGTACCAGTCCTGCACAAATATGTAGAACAGAAGGTGGGCCAGTCCTTGAGCCTCTCGGTGTCTTCCAAGGTGCATGGCAGTGCAGATGTGTGGAGCTGTAAGTACGGTCAGGTACAGTACATGTCCTTTATGGCCCACTGGATGAATGTGCTTCCTGCCCAGCCACACCAGCAACTTGGACAGGAGATCCCGCTTTCTCCTCCACGATGTCAAACTGCTGTTCCTGCGCCAATGTCCGCCTCCTCCACCACCACCTCAGCCCCCAGTGCTGCTCCATCATACCACATGTGCATTTCACAGAGGTGTCACGCAGTTTTACACCTGGTTTACCTGGGCGAACGAAGTCACACAGGGGATGAACTGCTCCGCGTCATGCATCCAGACTTTCTCCGCGACAAATGCAAATCGGAACCATGGTGACAGACAATGGAAGGAACATGGTGTCCGCGCTGCTCTGAGGAGGGTTGACCCATGCACCCTGACTTGCGCTCATGTTCAATCTGGTTGTCAAAAAGTTCCTGAAGTCTTCCACCTATCTGCAAGACATTCTAACATTAGCCAGGAAACTGTGCATGCACTTCCTCCCTTCCTACAAAGCCAAGCACACCCTTCTTGCAGCGGCAGAACGGCCTCCCCCAACACAGGCTGATATGCGATGTTTCCACCCGTTGGAATTCCAGCCTCCATATGTTGGTCTGACTCTAGGAACAGAGAAAGGCCATTAATGATTTTTTGATGATACAAGTGAACAGGAGTACTCCCCTGTATAATTTTTATGTCAGCCAGTGACAACTCATGTGTGACAATTGCCGTTTGTTCAGGCATTGGAGGAGGCCACGTTATTTGTCAGTTGCCAGGACTACGGAATGAATAATGTCATTCCTCTGCTTCATGTCCTGGAACAGATGCTGCAAAACCTGTCTGGTCAGGGGACTGGAGACGTGGCGACTACATCTCACGGCCACTTGAGTTCAGTGGGGGCTGAACTGGAGGAAGAGGACATTGGACCACAAGCAATGTCTGGTGAAATAAGTGTTTTTATACTCAGGTGAGAGGAGAGGAGGAGCAGAAGCATCCGGAGGAGGTAGAGGGAAATGAGGAAGATGGGGCAGTTTGCCCCAGAAAAAAAAAACCGGGCAGTTTTACAGTGGAGATGGAGGCAGGAAGCCCTCAGAGTAAACTTGTGCAAGGGCCCCGCAGCATGCTGATTTCCCTGGAGGGACAGCCAAAAAAAATTAGCCCACCATTCGGAGGGGGATGACTTTCTGGCTCCCCAATCTTTTGGGACCCTTTCGCTACCGGTCCAAAGGGGGGCCCTTTTTTTTCCCCCTGGCGAGAGGGAGGGGGAAACTCGCGGTACTATAAAAAATTTTCTTTTCTAGTAATTTGGGGCCGCTACCTATGTGCCCCAAACTTCATCCCCTTTGGCGGGTCTGACCGGGGGGGGTTCCTCACGCTCATGAAACCACTGCCACACCCGGGCTGTGGGGAGGTGGGGGGTAGGAAAAGTAAAAGCTCATCCCAGAAAGCCTAATCCTGGGCCCATTTGATGAGCACTTCCTTAAACCTGAAAGGGAAGGAGAGTACTCCCCAACACACAGCGGGCCCGGGAGCGCCCCGAACCAGCAGGTGGGGGCCTATTTTAAAAGGGACTCTGCCCCCCCCAAAAAAGGTCCGCTGGACTAACTGGGCAGAAAAACAAATTTGAGGGTTTTTTTTGGGCAATTTCCCCAGTTTCACTGGAGAAGCTTTTCCCGGCCCTTTAAGTTTTGGCATCAAAAGGGGGTGTTGTGAGGCTGGTGCCATTGCTACCCCAAGGAGAACTCGTTTTGCCCAACCCCCAAAATGGGGAAAACCCTCCCTTTGTCAAGATGAATCAGGCGTGGTTTGGGCTAGGTTTTTCCACACACCAATGCCTTATGCATCAGATTAGATCAGCCATGACGCCCCCCCAAAAATTTTGGAAATTAGTTTTGGATTCTTCTGGCTACCTTCCTTAAACTACTATTCTGATTTCTGGGCCACCCGCCTGATCCACACATCTGCTGCCCAAATGCCCATCTTTCACCCACCCTCTTTACCCGGGGGCTGGTATTTCCACCCCGCCCCCAACTCTGTCCCTTTTTTCCCCTCTGGGCCCACTTATGTTTTTGCCCCTTCCCCCAAACCCGTCATTTGCCCCTTGTGGTCTAGTGAGTTTTTCTGGGACCCCCAAAAAGTTTGATTGTGCCCCCCTTTTGTGGCCTACTGATGTTTTCTGCCACCTTCCCAGCCCGTCATTTGCCCAAATCTGTGGTTAGGGTTTTTGCTGGGGACCTCCCTACTGTGTATTTTGCCACTCTGTGGCCCACTGAGGGTTTCTGCCACCATTCTCAAAACCCATCATTTTCCACCCCGTAGCCCACTGAGTTGGTTTCCCCCCTCCCCACCCCTTTCTTTTTGACTCTGTGGGCTAGATTTTGTTGTGCCCCCTTTTCAAACCCCCCATTGTGCCACTCTGTTTGGGCTAGTGATGGGTTTCTTTCCACTTTTCAAACCGTCATTGTGCCCTCTGTGGTCTAGGAAGTTGCTGCCAACTGAAAATATATCTTTTGGAAAAAACCCTTTATTTTCCCAATGTGTTTCCCAAACCCTTTTAAACCCCTCTAAAGACGTTGCCAAATATGTTTGGGTTTTTTTCCCTTTTTTTAAACTATCAGAAAAAATGAAAAGGATCGGATTGTCTGATGATTAGGTACCAAAAAGCAGGAAGGATATAGAACACAGAAGACATTTCAAATATCCCTTTTACGGGTCCTCTATTTGGTTAACTCTGTTTTTTTTTGGCTTTGTAATGCTATGGTTTTTGAAAGGGGGACACGGGGGTGAAAGGAAGGGAAACATGATCAGTGACGTCAACGCAAAATTACTCCCAACCCCTCTCCACTCTTTCGGGGGCTTACTGTATAACGTTTAAAAAACAGGTTCTGTCAAATCTGTAAAAACTTGATGTAAAAGGAGGGGGGCTCTTTGATACTATTGTGGGATCTTGGCCCCTACTGGGGTTCTTCCAGTGGGGGGTTAATAACCTTTTTCAGGCTGTTTTTTCCCCATTGTTATTTGGTCATTTTTGCCCTGTAACTCCCCAAGAAGGGAATTGAAAAGATTCAAAGAGGGGTGCTTTTTTGCGTGTCATACTAAAACACAGCATTGTATGAAACCAAATATGCCAAATAATTCACAGGCAAAATGTTCTAAACCCATACAGGCTCTTGCAGTGGAAAAATAGCTTTTTTTTTAACGTATTCATTGCGAAAAATTTTTTGGGCGAAACGTTTTTTGGGGGGAAAAAATTGGGGAAAATTTTTGGCGAACACCCGAATCGAATTTTTGAGATATTCCTCATCTTTAATCATCTGTTTTTATGTCACTAACAAAAAAACATTTTTTTTTTCATTTAATAAATGTTTCTTTCTAGATTTTTTAAAAATAAATTATTTATTTAAAAAAAAAATGTTGTGTCCCCCCCATTTTCACTACCAGCCAATGCAGGCTGAAATACCAGGATGGGGGGGTTCCAGACACTGGTTCATTTTCCCGCCCAAAAATACCCGCCTGCAGTTTCCTGCTGGCAGACACTAAGCCCCACACTAATAATGACAGGGGGTTTTATGAGCCTTATTACTAACTCTGGAATGAAAGGCAAGAGTGTGGGTCACTCTTTTTTGGGGGGGGCGTCTACGTATCCTTTAACGAATGGTTCTGCCATAACTGTGGGTTCATTGATGAAGGGGTGCACTCCATGACACTATAGTAGGACCTTGGCCCTCAGTCGGTTCTTTTTAGTTGGCGATAACATTTTCCTTTTCGACTGTGTTCCCCCTTCAGTTATTGGTCGTTTTGATTCTGTAACTTCCCAGATAAGTAAAGTGTGAAGCGATTTAGGCGTCGCCCCGTCATTTCTGCTGTCTGTCACGGGTGGTCCCCCAGCCCCTGCCCCCGGGGGGGGCGCACCTTCGCCACCCCCTGGGGCCCCGCTGCCCCCCGCCGGGCCCGCGGGGCCGGGGCCCGGGTTCCTCCCTTTCCCTTTGGCGCTCCTGAGCTTCTCGTCCTGGGTGGCCCGGGGTGCCGCGCCCGCCCCCCTTAGGCACGCGCGCGCCGGGGTCTGAGGATTTAAAGGGGGGCCCTACGCCCTTATTTGGCTAAGTTGGCGGTGCCCTATTTTTAAACCCCCCCTTTCCCTTTCCCGGGCACCTTTGCCGGATTTTAGTCCCGAAGCCTTTAGGAAAGCTTCTAGTCCTCGTTGTCTGTCACCGTGTACCGAACCTCTACGCTCCTTTTCCCCTGACCCGAACCTTTCCCCTTTTGCCCTGACCTCTTCCCTTTTCCCCCGATCCCTACGCCTACGATTCTGTCCCACCACGCCTTGGTGCCACCGCAAGCAAGTCCGCCAGGGGGAGCCCTGGGTTCTCCCCCGCAGAAATCCATCCCGTTTTGGGGGGGCTCTGGGAAAAACCGGGCTCTATTAGTTCCGTCCCTGGTCGGTTTCACCATGCTTGCGGTGGTCCAGCGGATCACTATCTGCATTCTTAAGAAGATCCGGCCATGGACCCCGCCAAGGTACCTTGCCCGGTGATGGATCTCAGGGCGATAGTGGCTCAGCAGCCTCAACTACGCAACAACCCCAGCAGCTGAACCGTTGTCCGCCTGATGCAGAAAATCCTGGCTAACCCAAACAGCCGCCGATCCCCCTCCTGGGGGCGACACCCCCCCACCCCCGGGAATTTCCCTACGCTTCCATACCTACAAGTTTGACGGGACTCCAAACTGTGCAGGGGATTTATTACCCGGGCTCGATGCACTTTGATTGATGGCCGGTCAATTCCCCATAAAAGTTCTAAGGGGCCTTCGTGGTCAGTTGCTGCCCCGGGAAAGGGGCTCTAGTTTGGGCCCACCCCTCTCGGGACCGGGGCATCCGGGACGGGGAAAATACAGGCTTTCCTCTAGAGTTCCGCAGTGTCTTTGAAGGCCGGTACGGGTTTCCTCGGCCGGGGACCGCTCTACAAACCTCGCCAGGTGACTCCTCTGTGGGCGACACGCAGTTCGTTTCCGGCCCCTGGCCTCAGAGCTTACGGAAAAAACCGCCCTATGGCCATTTTAAAAGGGCCTGTCCGGCAGAGTTAAGGGCCCAGCGGTAGAGAATCCGTCCTCTCTAAGCAACTGGTCCACCTACCCATCGGATCGATTTCCCTTTTGCCGAGCGGCAAGGGGAATACGCCGGGAACGTGATCTGCCCGACCACGCCGTTTGCCTCGCCTGGCCCGGCCCCTTCCAAAGACCACCTGCCGTTTTTCATTCCTCCCAGTAAAGAACCCATGCAGGGGGACCGGGAACATCTGTCCAAAAAGGGAGCTGCCCCCGCCGTGGGCAAAAAATTGTGCCTTTACGTCCCAGCCCGGGGTTCACTTCCGCAATGGTTGCCCGTTCCCCCACACGGCAGGGAAACCCCGACCTAGGTTTTGTCGGAGGGGGCATCCCTGGTTGTAAACTTCCTTCCAGTTTACTATGGAGGGTTGAGGTTTCTTCGGGTTTCCCGGACTCGCTTTTCGGGGCCCCCGCCTTTCGGGACCTGGACCCCGCCGGGAATTTTTCATGCCACCTGGTTCCAGCATCGCCCCCGTGACCCGTCTGGAGAAGCCCTGGGTTTCTCGTGGTGGGAGCTACTTAGTGGGCCATTCGGTCGTGCCCAACCCGTTGTTCTCCGGTGGGACCTTACACAAAGAGGAGATCACTTCTACGCCCTCCCCGGTCATCCCCGCTACCTCTTGGGTCTTCCGTGGCTACAGTCCAGCCCAACCCCTCGATTGGAAAACCGGGGAGATTCTACCGGGGGCCCCGATGCCAGAAGCGTTCTCATTTCCCGGGGCCCGCCCGGGCCATTCCACCTCATCAGTCTTTACAGGTCCCTGCCAGGCCTTCCCGCTGAATTCGGGACTACGTGGAGTTTTTTGAAAAAAAAAAGGCCGAATCTCTTCCTCCTCACCGTCCCTATGACTGCCCCATTGACCTCCTTCCTGGGACAGTCCTCCTGGGGGTGGGAGTTTACCCGTTGTCCAGACCAGAGACTCGGCCATGTCGGACTATTCCTGAAAACCCTGAAAAAGGGCTTTATACCGTCCTCATCACCCCCCGGAGCGGTTTTTTTTCGTACAAAAGAAGGTGGTTTTCTCCCCGTCCCTGATGACTCCCGGGGGCCTGCCCCGATTACCGTGAAAACCGGTCCCCGTTGCCACTAATTACGGAATCTTTGACCGTCTTCAGGAGCCAAGGTCTTCCCCAAAAACTGGACCTGGGGGGATACAATCTCATCAGGACCTGGGGGAGATGAGTGGAAGACGGCGTTCAATACCCCGCGGCCATTTTGAATACTGGTGATCCCCATTCGGTTGTGCAATGCCCCCGCGGTTTTTCGGAGTTGTAAAGGGGACATCTTCAGGGCCCTGCCTAAACGTGTGTCATGTGTATTGGACGACATTCTGTTTTCTCCCGACCTCCGGCCCACTTCTCGGGTGCGCCAGGTTGCAACGCCTTCGCAGCAACCCCCTGTACGCCAAGTTAGGAAGTGCGGTTTTTAACCAACCCAGTTGCCTTTTTCCTCGGTTTCATTGTCTCCGACCCAGGCCCGCAATGGGTCCCACCAACTGTCTGCTACTTGCAATGGCCACGACCTGTTGGACTTTGAGCCATACAACGTTTTTTGGGCTTTGCCAATTATTATCGCCGTTTATATCCCACTTCTCTACACTGGTGGCTCCAATTGTGGCTCTCACCCGGAAGAAGGCCAATCCCAATGTTGGCCCCCACGGCCCAAAGAGCCCCTTCTCGGATTGAATCGGCCCTTGCTTCTGCACCTATTCTGTCCCGCCTGCCTGAAACCTTCTCTTGGAGGGGGGATGCCTCTTCGGTGGGGGCGGAGTGTTCTTATCAAAAGGGGTCCCCGGGAGAAAACCCTCACCTCGGTTCCCCAAAACCTTCTGTCGGCAGAGAGGACATGCATTTGGGGGCCCGGAATTGCTCGTATCAAGATGGGCCTTTGGGAAAAGTGGCGGATCTTTGGAGGGATCGTCATCCTTTTGAGGTATACTATCAAAAAATTTCTGTACCCCCCAGTCGGCCCCGCGCTCAAAACTCGGCAACACGGTGGCTCTTTTTTTTCCAGATTTGACTTCCGGATCCATTTTCGCCCCCCGAAAGAAAAACAGGGCAATGCTCTCTCTGCGCATCTGAGTATGGGAGAAGCCGCAGCCCCAAAAACTTATTCCCCCCGGAAGCCTGATCCCCGCAGCAACCCGGCCCCTTCGGCAGATACCTCCTGGCAAGACCCAGTTCGGCCTCGCTGCGCAAAAAAACCGAATTGGGGCACTGTCCCCTTTTTGGCAGGACATCCGGGGGGGCCCTAGATCGTTCAGTTGATTCTCTTCTATGGTGGCCAGACTGGGTAAAAAATTTAAAGGGCTTGTGGATGCTTGCACTTGTGCCGGGAAAAGGTACCCCGCCCCCAGTCCTTCCGGGCTGCTCGACCCTGCCCCGGCCCAAATACTCCCTGTCCCATGTGGGGATGGTTTCATCACCCACCTTCCATCCTCTTCGGGGCAAAACACCGTGATCGGGGCGTTACGGATGGTTTTCGAAGATGTCACACTTCGTCCCACTGCCCCGGGGGTTTCTTCCGCACCCCGCTGGCCTCCCCGTTCTTTTGTAAAAATCTTCCGCATGCCGGCCTGCCCCCGCACATCGTTTTGATGTGGGTGCAGTTCGTTCCCAAATTTGGCGCGCATCTGCCCGATTGCGGGTGAAATTAGACTTCTCTTCGTCTTACCCTCCGCAATCTAACGGGCCATGAGAGAGTCAACCAGATTCTGGGGAGTTTTTTAGTCACTTTGTTTTCTGCTCGCCCCGGATGATTGGTCCCACCTCCACCCTGGGCCCAATTTTTTTTATAATTCACTGGATTCAGGGTCTCAGGGGCTCTCCTTTTTTATTGTATATGGGCGGGATCCCCCCCCCTCCTCTCCCTTGCCCCCCTCCTCCCAAGGGTTCCCCCTGTGTGCCTTGGCCCGACCTATTGGGATCTGGGAGCAGACTCGCCGTCCCCGCAGCGGGTGCTGCCCGTATGAAGGCCCGGCGGACAGGAAAGGAACCCGTCCAACCTTTAACCACTGGAGACAAAGATGGCTGTGCAAATATGTCATTAAAAATCCCCAGTTTCAACTTGGCCCCGCGCTTCCTAGGTCCCCCTTTTAAATCCTGACCCTTTAATCCTGTTGGGATATAAGCTTTAAAACCCCCCCCACCGCGGTCCCCAATTTTTCCATGTATCCCCTCCTAAAGCCCGTCGTGTTGAACCGTTCCCGAAAAGTTGTCCCCCCCTCTCCTGATCCCCTAGCTCCAAATTTGCGGTTAAAGAATCTTGGGTATGGGGTTGTTTGGGGTAAAAAGGCAATTCTTGGTTGATTGGGAGGGGTTTTGGTCGGAGGAAGATTTGGGAGCCTGAGGAGAACATCCTGGGCCAGGTTGTTTGACTTCCCCCGAACCCGAAGAAAGGGGGCCTAGGGGGGGGGTACTGAGGGGGGGTCCCCCAGCCCCCCGCCCCGGCTGCGGGCGCCCTCGTCTCCTCACCCGCCGGGTCCCCGCTGCCCCTTTCCGGGGGTGCGGGTCGGTCCGGCTTCCTCCTTACCCTTTCCCCGGGGTCCTGAGTCTTTCGTCCCCCTGGTGGCCGGGGGCCGCGGCCCCCCCCTTAGGGCGGCCCGCCGGCTCTCGAGGATTTTTAAAAGGGCCTTACGCCATTATTGGCTAAAATTTGGGAGGTGACCCTATTTAACCCTCTTTTCCCTTTCCCGGGGCACCCTTTTCCCGGGTTTTGTGCCCTACAGCCCCTTTTGAAAGTTCTAGTTCGTTTTCTGTCTACCGGTACCGAAACCTCTACGCTCCTGTTTCCTGACCACGAACCATTGCCGCCTGTCCTGACCTCTTGCCTGTCCCCGACTCCGCCTACGCCTCACGATTCTGTACCACGCACAGCCTTGGCTGCCACCGCAAGCAAGTCACGCCAGTGGGACGACCTGGTAGTTCTCCGCCGCAGCAAGTCCATCCCGCTTTGCGGCGGGCTCTGGTGAAAACCGGGCTCTACTTAGATTCCGTCCCCTGGTACGGCTTACACCATCGCTTGCGGTGGTCCAGCGGATCCACTATCTGCATTCGTTACAATGTCATACTAAAACACAGCAATGTTTTAACTCCAAACCACGCTCCCTATGCATATTTCAGCATGGCACAATGTTCTACAACAGCCAACAGTCTTTCTGCAGTCAGGAAATAGCTTTTTTTTAACGCAATTCGCTGCGAATAAATTCGGGTCAAAAAGAATTTTGCCGAAAAATCTGCCGTACTCGGCGAATCGAATTTTTGAGAAATTTGCCCATCTCTAAGTATACCAGAAAACTGCCACAGCCCCGTTCATACATGTAGTGCATACAATAAGGAAATAGTGCAAACAGTAAAAGGAACTATGTTTGGAATATAGATTCCTAGAGAACAACCACGGTATACTTCAGGATACCTTTTTCAAGGTATCCAGATGAATGCCATCAATAGAGGCTAAAAACATGATGCAAATTGGGCCTTAGAAAAACACTTAAACACAACTGTGACAATACTTACCACTGACTCTTTTTCTCAACACCAAATCTTATATACACATTATCCACCCACCTCTCATGTACACTACAAGAATGTACATGCATTATACTCAGTTTGCATGAGAATTTATAGCGGCATCACGCACTGTGTATAATACATACACAACACAATTAAAGAACAAAAGAAGCAGTCAAGCTGGCTTGTGTCATGCTAGAGAGCTGCTTAGGTGACAATAGCAGAGTGAAGGAGATGTTTTACATCAATTATAACTAGATTAATACATTTTCATTTTGGTCTGTCCTAACATTTTATATTCAACAGAAATATAATTATGAATACAAATATCTTTGATTTATAAAACTATGAAATGAGAACTACATATTATTTACTATTAAAAATAATTAAATCTGTTAAAGTCTTACCTACAATCATGTGGTTGCATACATCACAAAAAGTGGGCTTTTTAAAGACATGCTCCTGAAAAACATGTGCCTTGCTGTCAGGTGGCTGTGGGACTTTGGTAGGGGTTGAAGGCTGAGTCTCTGAGCTTTGGATCTGGCTGGCGTTGGTTGGACTACCTTCTGGCTCCAATTCTACTTGAAATTTTATTTCATTGTTTGGTCTTTGGAAGAAGTTGTCCGCACTTTTACTTCGTACACTCTTGGTTTTAAATGATAGTGATTTCTTGAGCTTTTGAAGCTATGAACCAGAAAGAAAAGTGTTTTTTAATATCTACAATTACACTATACAGAAAATTTGTAATTTAAAACTTAACACTCTTATCATTGTATGTGTTATTATTCCTGTCTGTTACTGCTGATTGTGAAGACCCATCTTCCATCTCTTTACAGTGGTACCTCAAAATACAATATTGATTTGTTTTCTGGGACAACCATTGTACGATAAAACCATAACTTTATAGAAAGCTGGCAATAGGTACCAAAGCCCAAAATTGCACCCAACATCATGCAAAATGAAGATTAATGACAATCAAGCAGATAACTAATACAGATACATTTAACAGCCAGAAAGATCTGCTGGAAGATGGAAAGCACATTCTATTTTGAGGATAGGAGCGTCTTTGGGTCCTGTATCCATATAAAATGTACCAGAAAAAAAGATAATGAGGCCCTCACCTGATGCCCAAAGGACTCGCTCAGTGGGTATATTTACTACTGCAGTGTATTGTAAGATACACTAGTAGACTGCCAGTCACTGCATGCACTTCACTAATACAGAGGTTTTACAAGTAAAATGTTGACAATAATTGGTTAGATTTTCAAGTCAATCACATGCTGCAGATAAGCAGTGACTGTGATATTGTATGTTGAGTCTGGTTTCACGATACAATGTCCCAGATGTAACGGGTTGCGCCGCGATCCATGGTTCAGACCGCGGTCGCACCCGCGTTCCCCTCGGCGGGTCCCCGGCGGTGACGGGGGGCCCCGCGGACTGCACTGCCGGTCGTGGCGCCACCCGTCCCATCCACTCACCTGGCCTCGCTCCTGTCCGGTCCTCATCCCCTGCTGGCCGGAATGCGCGTGCGCGCCCCCTAGCGCGTGCGCGTGTTCGCGTACATTTAAAGGGACAGTGCGCCGGTAATTGGGTAATTGCCGGGCGCTGTTCCTATATAAGTTTTGCACCCACGTCACTTCCCTGCTGGATCTATGTTGCCTCGTGCCTTAGCTAAAGCGATCCCTAAGTGTGTTCTCGTCCTACCGTGTACCAGACCTTTTTCTACTTTTTCACTACTCCGAACCTCTGCCGCCTGCCCTGACCTTCCTGCCTGTCCACGACCACGAACCATTGCCGCCTGCCCTGACCTTCTGCCTGCCCACGACTACGATTCCCGGACTACGCTTCTGTACCTCGCTGCACCTCGGCCGCCACCGCAAGCAAGTCACGTCAGGGGGGACGACCTGGTAGCCTCACGCCGCAGCAAGTCCATCCCGCTTTGCGGCGGGCTCTGGTGAAAACCGGGGGCTACTTAGATTCCGTTCCCTGGCGTGGCTTAACTATCATCGCTTGCGTTGGTCCGGTGAATCCACTACCCAGCCGTTACACCAGAATAGGCCATTATATAGTGAACATATTGTATTCTGAGGTCATTGTAACTTGAGGGATCACTGTATAGGAAAGTAATTTTCCCTTCCAAATACATTTTATTCATTTTACATGTTATTACTAACTCCAAATGGTTAATTTCTGAAATAAATACCAGTAGCAAGTCATCTGTTTCATAGCTGAACTTCATACACTATATTTTGTTTGGTCTTCATAACTCAGAAACTGGGCCACCAAACTAGGGATCCTACTGTGCTTTTACGAGCCCTTCTACAACATAACACAAGTCTTACCTGGGGTAAGTTAGAAAGAAGTTTTAGCACTGAATATATCATACACGTCATAAAGTTGACATAGGGTTGCAAAAAATCAGCCCTTAAATATGAATAGGCTTGATGTTCTATAAATATTGAGCCCATGCTTACAGCATCTTTAAATCCATAAAATTCTTCTAATAAGTAAAGAAAGACTCTAGTGAAAATAGTTTTCTGATAAATCATAGATACAAATGATTCACTTGCATAAGGGATGTCTATTATCTTGGAACACTTCGGACTTCAAGGATGAAAAGGCTCTTTAAAATGCTTTAAAAAATCTCCGTGATTTCTATTACTGGAAATCTGACACATTTTATCTAAATGACTTCTCAAATCAATGACTGTGCACTTTGCATATTGTAAATAAATGGAAATTAAGTGTGGTTCACATCTGCATGTGAGCTTCCATCATGGACTCCATCAAAAAAGATGAAAAAGATGCAGTGTGCAATGCTCTTCTTCCCATTAAAATGATAGAAATAAGCCCAATGGACTCCATTGTAGTCAATAGGGTCCACCGAGTGCCATTGGTGTTCATCATGAAATAAATCCAGTACCACCTCTGCGACGGAGGCTCTAAACGTAATCTCTGACACAGATGTGAACCTAGCCTTATAGCAGCTCGACAGAGGACAACTGAAGGTCATATACTTAATATACATATTTAAGTCATCAAAATCCCTAATGATAAGAAGAGAGAACAATAACTATTTTAGAGACACTTGTGAAGTCAGAACAATCTGTCTCCACTAACAGTGACAAAAATATATATTATCTCTTATCGATCTATTGTTTACAGATCTTCATCTTTCTAACACTTAGCCAAGTTTGGGTAATTACAAAAGTTTTAATAAATTCCTCATTTAAAAAATGGTGTCCGTTCCATCATAAAAACTTCACAGTGTGACATTTGATGTACAGTTGATCTAGCTGTAAATAATGTATTTAAGGAAAAAGGCTAAAGTCAAGTGAAGGTTGTATTCGGCCAAATCCATAAGAATTTGGTTTATTACACGTCAACGGATCCTATACTTTTCTATCAACCAAATACATTGAACAGCAAGACTGAGTGTTAAATCTGCCTCATATAATGGCTTAAAAGATCTAAACACTGTGAAGGTGCTAAATGGTCTCTTATTTTGTTATTCTTTGTAAAGATTTTCTCTCTTATGCTAGGTAGTGTACAATTTAACAGAAGACACTCAGGGATCTAGTATAACAATATGCGAGGCCACATAGCTACTGTTATGAAACTGAAAGATATGAAATGTATACAGTATAAAATAACAATTGGAATAGAAATGTACAGATTTATATAAAAATTGTTACTAGTTGATAACATTCAGTTATTTTTTACTTATAAACCCCAGAGCTGGAAAGGTCTGTCAATTCTTCTAAAATGTCAGTTTTAGTAAATACTTGATTTCCCAAAAGATAAGAATTCTAGAGCATCGTTTCTTAGCTCTTATCTGATATTCCTCAAAGTGTAAAATTAAATTGTAAGCTGTTACTGTTCCAACAGTCTGATATTGTTATTTATAAGTATCTAATAGGAATAACAGGGGAACAGCACAATACACAGTTCTAAAGAAAGATAAGCCTGTTATATGTTATACACTGCTACTCTAATAGAGATTGATTGCAAAAGTCCCCATAAGTAGAAATTATTATATTCAGTGAATTGTGTTCATATAACTTGACAACGTTGTGTCTCAGAAATAAGAATAGGACTTATCAGAATTCTCTATACTACATCCTACATCGGCCAGTAACTTCAGATTACTGTCTGCTAATCCTAATGTTTCAGACCATTTACCCTTATTCCTATCCAAGTACATATTTGTTTTTATAAATACATGCAGGTGTCATGATTGTGCCTATTTAGGTCGCAGCGCGGTCGTTAGTCTGTAAGGTATGGCAGAGGATGTGCTTCTGGCGATGATTTGTGACTGTGCTGTGCAGGGTTCTTGCAGTGTCTGAACACGGTCTTGGGTTTCGTCTGTGTGTTAATTGACTTCTGCAACACCTGTCTGTTCTCTGACTTGTTAACCAATGTCTTCTATTTTAATTCTCTAGTTTTGGGAAACTATGAACCAAATAATCAGGTACATTTCTTCCTGTTCAATATGTTACAACGGTATAAGGAGGTATTATCTCAGTTAAATTAGGATCCACCTTAAAGATTAATACTTGTGTAGGATAGCTTTTACTTCAATAGCTTGGCCATCACATGTCCCTATAATCCACATGATTCTATCTTTCACAACCTTTCATTTAATGTTCAATAATTCTTTTCCCTGTGCAGATTTTGCTCTTAAAACAGCTTTCCTCATTGATGTTTAAGGATAGCCACATTCTACAGATCTCTCAAATAAGTTGTCACCATTCAACTTTAAAAGATGTTTCTTCTGCTCCGTAAGAAGGCAGATATCACCGGTGAAGCAAGTCCTGAGGCATGCCCCGTAAAATGACAGACATAGCCGGAGAACAAAATTATAAGGCATGCTCAGTTAGGTTGTTGAAGAGCAATATACCCATTGGTGAATTAATGTTATGGAGAACTTAATAAATATGGCAGCATGCGGGTAGGAGGCCGCTTGCCATGCCCACCTGCTGGAGATTGACAGTTTTGTCTATCAGCTGGAGATGTTTGAGGTAAGAAGCCACTTATGAATTTTGTGGAGTCATATGGCCTGCACCCTGCCAGGTTTATAAAGTAAGTTCTCCATAACTGCTGTAAGTTATGGAATACTTGACAGATCCTGTCTCTCACTCAGCATAAGCAACATGACAGATCTCCTTTGAAATGACTGGCAATTTAATAGTTATAGAAAAGAAAATAAGTCTTAAAAGACATTGCTGGAGATTTAAAGGGGTTTTCTCATTACAAAGATAAACTTTCAACAAACAGGGACAGTTAACCCCTTAATGACCAAGCCTATTTTTTTTCACATTCGTTTTTTCCTCCCCGCCTTCCAAGAATCATAACTTTTTTTTTATTTTTCATCTACATAGACATATGAGGACCTTTATTTTGTGGGACAAGATGTACTTGCTAATGGTCTCATTCACTATACCATAGAATATACTTGGAAACCGCAAAAAGATTCTAAGTGGGGCAAAATGTGAAAACATATGCACTCATGCCATGTTTGCAAGGGTTTTGTTTTTACGACGTTTAATCTTTGGTATAAATGATGTGTTATCTATATTCTACAGGTTGATCTGAATCTGGGAATACCAAATATGTATAGTTTTGGTGCTGTAAAAAAATCCAAACATTTTCTATTTTTCACATCTTTGCTGTGCCGCCATTTCCTGCTACTATTAACTTTTTGGTACTTCTACCTATGTACTTGAGTGAGGTTGCATTCTTTTGATTGGTACCAGTTTGGAATACATGCAAATTTTTTGATTAGTTTTATTTACATTTTTGGGGGACATGAAATGACCAAAAAAAAACCACAATTTTGTCCTTCAGAATTTATTGTCGTTGATGGTGTTCGGTATATGGGATAAATGATGTTATATTTTAAGAGATTGGACTTTTTGGATGCGGCTATACCAATTATGTGTAATTTTTTTATTACTTTATTTGTAAAATGGCAAAAGGGAGGTGATTTGAACTTTTATTTTTTTATAATTAAATTTTTTATTTTTTATTTTACTTCACCACTAGGGGGCTCCGTCATTTATACAATGCAATATAATAGTGTAATAGTGTAAGCGAAAAGTGGAAAATAATACTGCTGTGTATACATAGTAATTGCAACAGTAGCAGCAGATAGTACTAGTGTGAAACTGGATGTGAGAGCACATAGGCTGCTATTAATTAAACGTTAAATGTATCATACAGTTAACTGTATATTTATTTTTTTTAAAACTTTTTTTAGGGGAAAGTTTAATTGCTTTAATAAGACATTAATAAAATTCAAAGAATTTTAGGGGTAAAGCGCATCAGAATTGGGTATTCTTACCCTAAACGGCTAATTTGTTGTTGGTAAGTATTCTCCATATTAATACATAGGGTCTCCATACTAATACATAGGGTCCAAAATGACAACAGGGACACTCAAGAACATCCTTGCAAAGTCAGTTCCAGACCACTTGAATGTTTTTAGTCTGAGAGGTCTGGAACTGGCTTGTCTCTAAGATTATTTCTTTCACCTGGAGCTAACTGGCAGCCAATTATCCCCTCCTGTCCCTACTGATGTAATGTTCAGCTGAGCTACAATGCTTACAGATTAGTTGAGGAAAGGAGGTATTGACCAAATAGTTATTACAAGTAAAAGGCCAGCCTATGAATTTAAATATAATTTATAGCAATCATATTCAGCATTGTAGCATTTACATTTGTAAGGTCCACTGAAGGATCTTTTTTAAAAATTTTCTCTGACATTAAGGCTAACGGTATGTTCACACGGCGTAATTGTGGCGCGTACAGTACGCGCCGCAATACGCTGGGTGTTTTGGGAGTCGCGCTGATCAGCACATACTCCCGAAGCACAGGGGGGTGGGAGGGAGCCTGCCGACCCCATTGACATGCATTACTCACGTGTACAATACGCTGGGTGTTTTGGGAGTCGCGCTGATCAGCGCGTACTTCCGAAGTACGGGGCGTGGGAGGGAGCCCGCCGACCCCGTTGACATGCATTACTCACGTGTACAGTACGATCGTATTGTACACGTGGGGGGGACGAGGCGTAATCCATAGTTCTCTATGTGAGCTATGGGTTACCGTAATTGCGGCGTGCAATTAAGCCGCAAATATGCGGCGAAATGCGCGCCGAAATTACGCCGTGTGAACATACCCTAAGGCTTCAGTGTTTATGATTATTTAGTAGAAAGGAAGACAAATCCAACATGCAGGATGTCCATTTCAGCTTTGTTGTCGGGGGCAGTTGGGATGCCACCATATATATTAGGTAGTCCAAAAATGTCATCAAAATTGTCATCGTCCTTAAATATTTTGGATCATTTCACTTTCGAGCCTGCATGTCACCATCAGGATGACACTTTAAGACTAAAGTATAGATTAAAGCTTCTTTACAGTAACATAAGACTTGATAAATAAAAGATAAAAAGTATTTCACCAGAATCCACTGCAGTGAGTCACATTCACTTTGCTTCTAAAATGGCTTTTCTAATGGCCTAGCAGGGGATGTAGCAATCAAACCTCATTAGTGCATCTAAGACAGGAAAATTATAGAATCATGAAGTGTCTAGAATGACATTCATTATTGATTTGACATGTGCTGTAATTTAGAAGGGTTGCACCAAGCCAATTAGATTGCATCCTTTTATGTTATGTTACCCAGATGCTTGCTACATAAGGAAAGACATTTCCATTTCTATCTTAATCACCTTTCACTGTATATCTTAGGCCTTAACCTAAATAGTTAGTTACTTAACTTAAAAATGCGCTTGGTGCTTCCATTTGCCAGAGAAGTCTTCATAGCAGTGAAAGAATTAAATGAATGTGACGTGTGAGTAATGCTTCAGGACTGTTTTGTATACAAGACAATTTATGATAATAGATGATGTTATGAGTCGTTATTTTTTTTTTTACCTGCTTACAATCAACTTGTCAATACTAAGGGTATAGGTAAGGATATGTTTTGGGTGGCAAGGAATTACAGCCCTGGAGCCAGTGTTTCATGAATTAGCTTGTCTTAAAGGGGTTGTCTCACTACAAGGATTGCTTTTTATGTTAAAGATCTTGCAAAAACAAGTCACTTTGCAATGTGTGTCCATTAACAGTGTCCTACCTATTTCTAGATATCCCCTGTTGTATGGGCTGCATCAGCTCCTAAGGTCACTATAGCTACAGACCTGTTCAATCTCTCCTAATAGGCTGCCAGGGCTGGTCGCTATATAAATTCAAAAATGAAGCTGAGAAAACAGGATTGAGGTAAAATGAATCGATGTCGTGAGACAACCCCTTTAAAAGTGTCTAAACTCAAGCATAAAACACATCATCAGTCAGTTACTTAGAGCCTACTCTAATTAGTAGGTTACCTGTAACTGACTGTAGCCTTCAGACCCCAAGATTAGTGTGACTGGAGATCACTTAGAGCTTAAACTCTTGGGGGATCTGAATTACGCAATTTTGCTGTTTGTGTCTGAATTAATTGTGGGTTCAAGCCTGGGGTCTGAACTTCATGGTATGAGGTCTAAATACAGTTTGGAGTCTTACATCTAGAGTCTTGTTAAATATTGGGGTCTGACATCTGAAGTCTGAAGAGTGTAGAATACAACAGTATGAAGATTTTTGGCGCATTACATAGAGCTTAATGCGCCAAACTTCTCTCACAGTTCGGCACATTGCACTCTATACCCATACAAAGTTTGGCGCATTTAGCTCTATGCAATGCGCCAAACTTTGTATGGGCATAGTGTAATGTGCCGTACTTTGAGAGACGTATGAAGGAAGGCGCTTCAAAGTGAATTATTGCATTCATTATATTCAGTGTATAATGTGTGTGAATGTATGAAAGTAGATCTACATGAAAGTAGATTTTGTGCGATTTAAATATAGTGTCTAAGGTTGATTGTGTTGCCTGTGTGTTTGCCACATAATGGATCTTTGGCGTCAAACATGTATAAAGGCTATAGAGAGGCTGGAAATAAAAGAAAAGTCATTAGAATAGCAGGTCAGTGAATAGAAACAGTGGTAGTGGTCTTGCTGTGGTGTGCTGGCTCCTGTATGTAGAATAAAGGGAGCAGCAAAAGCAAACTTCAAATTTAATGTAGTAAAAATTTTAAAAATTCCGAACACCATCAGTGGGTTATTTAATGTAAAATTAGTTTTAGATTCTATAAATTTTAAATACATTTTATAAGAGATATTTTTTATATTTTTGGGATATTATATATTTTTACATTATTTTTGTATGATAACATTTTTTATCAAATATAAATAATTAAATTTTATATAGTTTGCTAATTATCATAAATTACTTTTTATTATTGTACTGGTGTAAGTTGAGAAATAAGGGATATCTTGAACTGTATTTTTGCTGCTCCCACCCTTTATTCTGCATACAGCAAGAGCCAGCACAGCACAGGTATTGCTGGGACTTGTGGTCCACCAAGCAAGATCATTACCATTGTTTCTATTCACTGACATGCTAAACTAATGACTTTTATTTTCAGCCTATCTATAGCCTTTACACATGTTTGCCACATTACATAGTGCTTAATGTGGCAAACTTTGTATGGGCATAGAGTGTAATGCGCCGAACTTTGATAGAAATTTGGCGCATTAAGCTCTAAATAATGCGCCAATAATCTTCAGACTGTCGTATTTTACACTCTTCTCTATTTAGAACTGGGTTGTCGGCACCAAGTAAAAAAAAAAAAATACGCAAACAAAATTTTTATAATAGTTTTTATTTCCATGCATTGGGAACAGTGTACACTGTTTCTAAATCAAAACATGATGAGAAATGTATATAATTAACTACTTTACAGAAAATAACAAAATATGAACATTGGGCTGTTCCAAAAAATTGTAGTTTCTGCATTTGTCTTTACAAACTCAAGATATGTACTTTTTTTTAGGATTTCACATTCCTGTGAATCGGTAACCTAATAGTTAGTTGTATAACCACAGTTTTTTTTAGACCTGCTTCACATCTATGTTGTATAGAGTCAACTAACTTCTGGCACCTGACAACTGTTATTCCAGCCCAGGATGCTTTGACTACATCCCACAGTTTATTTGCATTTGTTAGCTTTGCCTCAGAAACGGCATTTTTGATGTCACACCACAAGTTTTCTATCAGAGTAAGGTCCAGGGATTGGGCTAGCCATGCCATAACCTCAAATTTGTTGGACTGGAATCAAGATTCATTTACTGGTGTGTTTAGGGTTGTTGTCTTGTTGAAACACCCGTTTCAAGGGCATTTGCTCCTCAGCATAAGGCAACATGACCTCTTCAAGTATTTTTACATGTGCAAACTGGTCCATGATCCCTAGCATGTGGTAAATAGCCTGGCATCATAGTACGAGAAACCTGCCCATATCATGATACTTGCACCATCGTGCTTCACTGTCTTCAGCGTGTACTGTGGCTTGAATTCAGAGTTTGGGGGTCGTTTGATAGCCCTTGCACCCAAAAAGAACCATTTTACTTTCATCAGTCCACCAAATGTTTCTCCATGTCTCTTTTGGCCAGTTGATGTGTTCTTTGGTAAATTGTATCCGCTTCACCAAATGTCTTTTTGTAACAGAGGGACATTGCGGGGACTTCTTGCTGATAGATTAGCTTCATACAGGCGTCTTCTAAGTGTCACAGTACTCACAGGTAACTTTAGACTGTCTTTGATCATCCTGGAGCTGATCATTGGCTGCTGAGCCTTTGCCATTCTAGCTATTGTTTGATCCATTCGAATGGTGGTCTTCTGTTTTCTTCCATGTCTCTCTGGTTTTGCTTTCCATATTAAAGCATTGGAGATCATTTTAGCTGAACAGCCTATCATTGTCTGCACTTCTTTATAAGTTTTACCCTTTCCAATCAACTTTTTAATCAAAGTGTGCTGTTCTTCTGACCAAACAACCCATATTCTCAGGCTTTCAAGGAGAAATGCATGTAGAACATGTGCTGATTTCACCCTTAAATAAAGGCCACCTGACTCACACCTGTTTTTTCACAGAATGATTGACCTCACTTATTGAACTCCACACTGCTATTATTTTGAACACATCCCCTTTCAAATAATAATTCAAACACAGACTCAAAAACATGCAGGCTACAAATGCTGAGTCTGTTGGTTTTCTAAAAATCTACTGCACCAACTGGTAAATTGTTTGACATATGGTAATAAAAGTTATAACAAAAACAATGATTAATCTGGTTAGTCATATTGGATTCCTATTATTTGGAATACAACTGTACAGTGTTGGCTTTTTTTGATGTACAATATAGAAGGAAAATGTAAACAAGCTCATTCCAGTATGTGGGTCAATTCAATACAGAGGTTACCATGGGAGCAATGACCAAAGAATAGCAAAGGAACGGTGAGAACTACTAAGCCACTAACAGGCTAATCACTGATACCACACTTTGAAGCTTTAGTATTCTTACTTATCATTTTTCATTATTATTTACTTATCTTATTCATTCGTTTAAAGAAAGCAAATCATTTAGTACTATACAAAGTGATTATAATAATATGTAAATGTAATAAAAATTTAACTGTTTGTTACCATTTTACTTCACAGTAATAATTGTATTCTTGACAAAATTCCCGATTTCAATTATCTGTCACCACAGAGACAGATCTACAAGCAGCACAGACTTAACATGAATGATTAGAAAAGTGCATTAAAACTATCGAGACTAACAACTGCTGTAATCCTCATATTTTGTATGAGCTTCTTAGTACAGTGGTCTCTCAACTTACAGCGGCCTCAGGATAAAACATGTTTCTAGGATACTGTATCTTGAAACCACACTCATAATACAATATACTAGACACACCGATCTGCAGTTATCATGAAAATTTTGCTTGTAAAACATCTGTATTAGTAAAGTTCATACAATGATTGCCTGTCTAGCAGCACCTCTCTACAGTACAGTATCACACGTTCTGTACAAAAATTGACTACACTGCTAAACTATTGTTATACTCTCAGCAATAATGATTTTTTTTTTTTTTTTTTTATAATAGTTTAATGCACTTTAAAATTATGACACTTTTGTTTCAGATATTTACTAGTGAGATATGCAGGTTGCTTCAAAATTGTGGGATTCTCAGACTCACCCACAGGGGAACAGGGAAAACCCCTGGTGGGCTAAGCATGGCAGACCTTGAGTTTTCTGTAAACTGCATATAGATCCTTGGGAGAGGCAGAAGGGTAGAGAGAAAGAGGCAAAAAGCAAGAGGCCAGAATGTAAAAGGCATGTACAGTAGCTGTAAGGTGGGCCCTAAAGTTAGTTACGACTAAGGGCCGGAGATATGGCCTGAAACGCGTCAACTTCTCACGTTTGGATGTTTTTAAAGTCATCTTTTATCTTCTTCTAATAAAGAGTGTGCTTTTTCATCGTCACTACGCCTCCTGAATCTCCCTTCCAAGAGTGCTGGGACTCTTTCATGTTGTTTGTCGGGCCCTAAAATTAACTCCATTGGGGGGCCCTCAGATTGAAATTCCACTAGTTGGCCCGAGACCCCCAGTCCAACACTGTTGAGAATTCTTGGGTGATCTGTGAGTAGGAGCCAAATGATACCTGCCCTGATGGAGGATGCTACAACAAGAAAATACTTACAAATAAAAATTATTTCAACAAAATCCTAGAAAAACTGTTCTTAATGAGTAGACAAAAGTTTACCATACACAGCATGTTTTAGATTTATACATATTTTCTGAGTCATCCAGAAATTGTAAAGAGAATGTATAGAATTTATTATGTATATTGTGTCTCAAAGTGTATTTCTTCTCTGTTATTGATGTTACCCCAGGCAACTAATCTGAGAAATCAATTGTACTGTTTTTCAACTTTGTGCCACTTATTTTCAACTAAAATGAAAAAGAGGAAAATAACTGCTGGTATGACCAAGATGATGAATGGAAAAATGCAAAGATATGATACACAGATGAAAGTAATACATTTGAACAAACACTGCAGCTTTTTCTGGCCCTTACTATTGACCTCATCAGATGTGTCTTATAGAACTAGCCTTGAATGTATTGGCTGCAATTTTGATCTGCAAAAAGGTTCAATATTTATCTCAACCTGACTCTTTACACAGAAACATCATCATAATGACTAGACCAATCACTAAGCTTATTAGTGCTTGTTATTGTTAATGTGGTAGAAGGTTGCAGAATCATAAAGAGTGAAGTAATTGCATACTAATAGATTAAGTGCTATAGTTTGTATGGGATTTAATGTGATTCTACAGCATAGTTTCCTGTTCTGAAGATGGAAACCAAGGAAACTTGGAGCCCTGTCTCTGTTATAGTTAAATGCATTCTGCAGAATTGATTATTTTTATAAAAAGAATTACTGTAGTAATATGATCATGACAATGTAGGTACACATTAATAATAATTATTCCTTAATAATGGTAGAGAACAAAATATGTACAAAACATATACAAATGTCGGCAACATAAAATTATGCACACCATCCAAATTATATGAAAAGAGCACTCCCTAAAGAGGTATTATCTCAGGACTCAGGTGGTGACGACTTAGCTTTTACACCTGTATTCTTGTAATAATTTATAGAAACACACGCTTGCAGACACACACACATATTTTATAGGAATAGAAAAGAGTAGGGTGCCAGTGATGTTGAGCCTGGTCTAAGGCTCAAAACTTAGACATTCAGAGAAAAAAATCGCAGCACTCATCCAGGTAACGATGAAAAAGCTGCATTTATTTCCAGGTTACGACGTTTCGGCACTCACGGAAAATGGCTGTGTATGTGAATATGCCATGAATGTTTGGAATATATGCCAACTGGCCATAACAAGTGAACCTCTAAACGAATTATGTGTAGTTTTCCCTTGTGTTGTCAAAACAGGTTTGACACATTGAGGGATGGACTATGCAAGGTGTATTACGGTATCTGGCATTCACAGCAGATCTTTTCAAGGAGAATTCCCATCTCAAACATTTGTGGCATATCCAAAGAAAGTATCATAGATATCTGATAGATGTAGGTCCCACAAGGGTCTATTGATTCTCATCCAGCTGGATACTAAAGTGACTGCAAATAGAGAGGATATAGCCCGTGTACTGCTTTCTTCAGTGATTTCTGTGTTTTCAGAATACAGCCAAGCAAGAGGTGAGACTCACATCAAGCAGACATTTATGGCATATTCTTTTATGCTGCATTATCTATCTCTTTATGTTCAGCAACTTGCAAGGTTGTGAGTTGCCTCCGTGCATTGGATTTTTTTTTTCAAGCATTTGCCTTCTCACAGATACTTATTCAGATTGAGATCTTGGAAATCTGGTGGCCAAGCTATAACTTTTTGTCATGTTCTATAAATCATTCCTGAACAATGTTTTTTTGTGGTAGAAACCATAATCATACAGAAAGAGGCCACTGCCATCAGGGATTATAACTACCATATTGAACTATACATGGTTTGTAACCTTGCATAAGAAGGTGGTATGTGTAATAGCCAAATCAACACCAGGACCAAAGGTTTCCCAGAAAACAGTCCACTGCCTGTGGTGCATCCTGGTGCCATCTTTCTCCCCAGGTAAATGCACACCTACACAGCAGTCCACATACTGTATAAAAATGTGATTTACAATTCCAAGCTACCTTCTTCAGTGCTTCATGGACCAATTCTAATGCTCACATGCCCATTGTAGGTGCTTTGAGCGGTAGCCATAAGCAGCAAGCTGGAATGTGCTGTGTGTTCTGACACCTTTTTATCATACCCAGCAAGACATTTTACGGCAATTTTACAGCAATCTTTTATTGTATTGGACCAGACAGGCTAGACTTCACTTCCTATGCACATTAGTGAGCATTGAGTTGTCCTTTCCTAGATCATTTTTGGTAGGTACTAAGCAATGCATACCAGGAACATTACGCAAAATCTGCTATTTTGGAAATGCTGTGACCCAGTTGTCTAGCCACTGCAATTTATTGCTTGTCAGATTTGCTCTGACATCTCTCCAAGAATTGACTGTTCACTTTATATCCCACCATTGAAAGGTACAAATGTCACAAAATAATGAATATTATGGCTGACTAGTATGCACATAGGAAGATAAGGATGCTGTCATAATTGGACATTAAAAACAAGTGTGTGTGTGATATGTTTGAGTACTTGGTTTTCAGTTATACTGGAGGCTGTATTTAGGAGATCTGGTCTAGGGTCTATACTAGATCAGGGAGTCTGGGGTCTGCATTTATTTCTGGGACTGGGATTTATATTTATCCTAGGGTCTGTAACGGGTATTGTGTTTACTTTTGGCTCAGAGCTCTGTTTTTATTGAGCCATACATTGTCCAAGCATTTCCACATTGGAAATTTCTAAATCTTTTTTTTGTGAAAATGACAGAACGATATTTCCCTATCATTTGTCACATGTAATATAGAAAACGTATTGCAGAAATGTCAAGAAAACACCATCTGTGATCATAACCTTTCAGGAAATTATGTTATCATCAGTACCCTAATATACATGCATTACCGAAAAAACACTTTGCCTTTCTCTATAACCTGTTACAGGGAATGTGTCATCAAAAAATTAGTAATTGTTTAAGTCCCATTTTTATGTAAAGCACATTTTTTAGGAATTTTTGGTTGTTTTTTTATTTTTTATTTTTCATATCACTTTCAATATTTTTTAATAATTCTAAAGTCTTGCAGTTTTCACTTTGGCCACTAGGCCTTGTTTACACTGCCTTAACAGCAGTCAGAGAGATGCTTTACAGTAGCTTCATGCACATAGGAGTCTTAAGACTGACTCAGTCCCATTCACTTCTATAGGAGAGTTTCCCAGGCATGCTCTGTGACCTGGGAAGAAATCAGTGTTCAGGGAGGTGAAAGGGTGAACCGTGATTATCTCCTCTTGTGACTGATGGATCTTGTGTTATCTATTCACACTGGTGTCTCCTTTCAGTTTGACCCTCTTTGTGCTGATAATGAGAAGACAACTGAGAATCTTTCGCTACAGAATAGGAAGTGTAAGACTATTATTAGGCTTAATGGGCAAAGTGAAAACTGCAGGACTTAAGAATTATTAAAAATATTGAAAGTGATATGGAAAATGTAAAAAAAAAAAATAACCAAACATTCTTAAAAAATGTGTTGAACATAAAAATGAGAGTTAAACAATAAGTCATTTTTGATGACACATTCCCTTTAAGTATAGCTAAAATATACTAAGTACCATGCAGTGTTACATATTGTAAGGAAAATGAGCCTGGGGTCAAATGTTTAGTTGTGGTTTGCTTATTGTTTTGTATACAAATGTTGTATGTGATATATCTTTTCACATCTTTTTATTAAACAGTGGCAGCCATTTTATCATGTCCTTTAATAAACCGATGGCAGTCATTTAATACCAGTGATGGGAGGGATTGTTTTTCCAGCTATAGTTCTAGTGTGTTCTTTTGGTCCTTGTGCCAATTAGCACAGAGGTGCTATCAAGGAAAGCTGTGAGAAGAATTCACATAAGCCAGATGATCTGTCACCAGGACAGAGCACATGGAATAGGACAATAGGAAGAATTATACATAAAAAAAATCTTGTTCATAATCCATGTTTTCCATAACTCACTTATGAGAATATGGCCAAGTAAACCAGCCACACCTTTCTCATTCATGAGAGTTTTCGGCTTTTGTGATCAATAGTAATGGAAATTGGCCAAAATTATGAATGTCATATTCATTTTTGGTGTGTCTTGGTTGAAAAATTCATACTTGGAAACTTGGCAGTCATGATACCTGGCTAGGAGACTCCTATGCAGAGTTATGACATAAGCTGGAGTACTGACTTTCCTAGTGTCCCTTGCATGTAATTAGCCATCCACTCTGTGACCTCAGCAGTAGGAGGTTTGGAGTTTCCTTAAAACACAATGAACCAAGAAGTTCAGCCCTGGATTAATTTTCAGTCACGAGATAGCTTTGTTATCCACTCCCTGAGTCTGATAAGAAGATTGGAAGGATAGAAACTCATTAAAGAAGGAAAGACCTGACATCATATGGTGTTGAGATAATTAAAGTGGTTGTACATGAGGAGAAGGTAAGTCAAGAAATATCTAGCACGCCTAGCTCAACCTACTATCTGTACAGATGGTTCCTGATCACTTGAGCCCATCCTTGTTACAGGTTTTCTGTATGTGGACTGTAATGTTTTCCTTGAAAATGTTATTCTCAGGTATAAAACATTTCCTGGAGGAAACCAGAAGCTGTTTTGAACTCCACACTCTCTCCTGTCTTTCATTTCTGTACCAACACCAAAGCGCATTGCAGAGACCGCGCTTTAACTACTTACCCTTAATCGATGCTTTTAACTAATACCGACTGCTGTCCCAACATAAAAAAACCCACACACATTTTGACTAATAATCCAACCCCCACCTTATACCCCTTTTAATAACAACAGACAACAGGTTGGATTTAATTGGCCACAGCAGCAATTTTTATTAACATAACAACATAAACATAATCAAAATTGTACAACAATTTTTTTCATAAATCATCCATATAAATCTTATTACTGGGGCAGGGGTCCTTGAAGCTAAAAGATCTGACGACCCAATTATTAAAAGATAACGAACCATTACCCCCAGCCGCACCAACTGGCTCGGGGGAACCAAAGCCAAATCAATGGCATCACCGATTACCGGCTCTGAGGGACTTTTAACCCTGCAGGAGCCCTCCACTTTCGCCAGACCAGACTTGAACCAACTTGATAAACCGAGGGAATCAACCTCCTTATAACTCCCCCACACCAATTTGTACCACCAACTCCAAGGACCCTACCGCCAAAGGCTACTATGACACCAAGAAATATACCAAACCACCACCTACCCACCTTAATCTCCTGACAAAAAACCTACAGGGCGGGAGGGTGGGTCACTAATTGTCAGCGCCAACCCAAATGATTTTCGCGGGCTTGCGGCGCTCAGTAACGGCCACTTAAGCTCCGCTCCTTAACGCAGTCATGACGCGTGCGCTCCTGCGTGCACGGTCATGCTGCGCCTTTCCCTAGCTGCGCCCGGTCCGGCGCTTCATAGTCCACCAACATCGGGGTAGTGAGGCTGATGTCATCCATAGTGTGTCACGGGGGAATAGAGGAGGAACAACACCTACTCCTATACCTGCCTACCCACTGATTACTATGATGTTCAAAAGGGAGCATGAGGGGACTGGGTTAATGATCCAACTACTACCACCATCCTCTCTACTGCCACTTCTGTGTCACCACAATATGATTAGTATTTGTGTTAAAGCCTGAAGTTATAGTGTCCTTGCTCTTTGATAGTGTCCCCATTTTTTATTGTACCCCCCACACTTTTATAGAGTTCACCCTTCTTACATACTGCCCTTTTCTATTAATACTGCTACCCTCTCTTTTCCAATGTTTTTATGATGTGCCCCCTCATCTTGTCTGCTAATGGCTGCCTGTAGTCTCAGGCTACTGTGCTCTGCCTGCTCTGGGTGGCATTTCATTATTCTAGAGGTGGAGCCAGCACATATTCATCAGATATTCAGTGAGCAGAGCAGCGGTATGACCGTGCATGCAGCACAGTTGTCGCACACATTGTCCTGGCGCTGCCAGTGGCTCAACTACAGTCGGAGTCAGGCAGGGAGATGCAGTGTGTAGTGATCCTCCGCAGCGGTCACTACCCCCATTGCGAAGTAAGACAACAAACCTTCTAGTTAGGAATAGAGGCTTTTATGCTGGGTGACTTCATCACATAAGTCACGCCCCATAAAAACCTCTGTTCTTAACTAGGAGACCATTGTAACTCAGAGGTTTGTAACTCGAGGACTGCCTATACAGTAAAATTATCTTGGGACACCAGGACGTTTTATACAATCCTTCTTTGCATGCCTTGAAATTAAATCTTCTAAACCAAGGGTGATCTGTACATTGACGCTGACAGACTAGTTCTAAATAGCTTTATGGTAGTTTAGAATGTGCCAAAATGTATGAACCTGTTCTTCTGCAGTTCATAAATACAAGAGCATTGTAGTGCCAATACAACAAGTCTGTCTCAGACAGACCCCCTTTAACTTGGTCTAGCTGTTCTGACTGTTAGGGTGTGTTCACATGGTGCGTCGCAAAAAGCCAGGTGTTTTAGAAATACATGCGTGCACTTCCAAAGCGCGGGGGGCTGCCCCATTCACTTTCATGGTCAGCAGCAAAGAAGTGACTTCACTTCTCTCTCCCAGCGTACAATACGCGCGCATTGTAGGCCAGGGGTGATGGACGTAATTCATAGCTCTCTATGAGAGCTATGAATTACCGTCATTGCGGGGCACATTTTGGGCGAATTGAGACATAAATAATGCGCCCCGCAATTATGCCATGTGAACATACCATTATGCGCCTAGATTTGGTTTCAAAGAATCATAAATGTGTCTAATTCTATGAATGTGATGCGTCGCACCCCAAGAATGCCTCCAGTCTTTGGTGCATTAAAAAGTGTCATGCACCATTTTGATGGCAGAAAACTAGTGCAGCCCCATTCATACATGCCCCCCCAAAATGTCTATACATCTTATATGTAGTGAACGTTGCATTGAAATTATTTAGATATTACACTGTACTGTAGATATTTCCCACGCCATTCACCACTTCATACAATTACAACTGTGTATATTTTCAGAATAATTCACTGCCAAATGTTTCCAAAAACTGACAATATCTGACACCTTCAAGATAACTTATTCCACTGAATGTGTACACACTCTTTCAACTGGAGGTACAAGCTAGTAAGTGTGCTTGCCAGAGCTACTGGTATTTCTCACAGGATCGTGAGAGGTTCTTTCTTTAGTTGTTGATTAAACCTTTGAACATTAGATCAAACAACTTTTTCATTGGTGCATTTTGATTTATTAGCTGTTCTCTTTAGACTACCCTGTAAGGTTAGAAAATACTGTATGTTATCTGAGATTTAAAAAAAGTTGCCTAAAGAAAATGAAAAAAAAAAACAAAGCATCCCTGCTCCATCGCTGCTCTGGTCCTCATGCTGGTCTGTTTATTTGGCTTCCACGGTATTGTGCACTGGCCTCAAATGACTGACAAAGGTCTCATGCCTCATCCCTTTTAAATGAGGGATTGACTACAGAATATTAGGAGTGAAATGACTACAATCTAAGTAATTTCAGAACCTCGTCATTGGGGCATGATGTTGTCTGTATTATACTGTTGATACCCGTGTGAAATGGTGCTGATACAACTTCTGTACTTGTGCCGTCACTTCAAAGTAGTATAATGGTGCTGTAGGTTGTATAAAGTGCATAGCTGCTGCAATGTAATAGTATGTCTCAAAGCAGGAAGATGTCAGGAGTGTAAAAAAGTAGTAAAAAACTGGGCCTCATAAAAACGTTTTGGAATAATCAACTAGCCCTATTCTTCAGGCCTCTTTTTGCCTGTGCAGTCAGTTGCTCCGTGCAGGCAAACTTGATTAAATAAATGCACTGGCATCTTATCCTGCCATCTTCTTGACTATGTGCCAGTTTATGCCTGCAGTTTACAAAACTCCAGTACAGGACACTAATGGTTGGGGTCACAGAATGAATGAGGATGCAGATCTAGTTGAAATTGGGGCCCATCTGGCACTACCCTTCACCCCCTGAAACCATGGTTAGTGTTACATGAATTAAAGAATTATGATAATCATCTATATTTGGGTGGGATAGGGTAAATAAAATATTTTCAGGATTAAACAAGAAAAGGATTAGCTTTAGTCCATCCATATCTTTCCATTATAAACATTCTAGGATCTTATGTTAAAACCTCCTGACATTGTCATCTATTAGGTATTTCATAATTTTGCCAAAATGGATGAATCTTTAAGTACTGCCACCACATATGTAACAGTTCTGCTGCTAGGGAGGAGTAGGGTGAGGGGGAAGGACTTATTAAATGTCTAGTTAACCCCCCCCCCCCTCCTCCGAGTGTAATACACTTTATGAATTATAAAAAAAAAAAAAAAATTGTTAGAGCCAATAAAAAACGAATGATTTGTATACATTATTTACCATTGTACATTTAATAACTCCCACATGTCATTCTTCCAAATTTCTAAACTCTTTAACTTGACACTCACTGTAAATGTTTTCATTTAACTTCTAAAACAGTAAAATAAGTTTCATTATTTCCTTTATCCACAAATTTACTTACCTCTACTCTGCTCAAAGTTTAGTTTTTAATATTTGTAGCTGGCTCTCTATTATTATTATTATTATTATTATTATTATTATTATTTATTTTAGAGCGCCGTTGATTCCAGGGCGCTGTACATTTAAGGTGAATTACATAAATAAAAAATGTTGAACAAATACAACGATGATGAAAAATGACTAGTAACTGATACAGACAGGAAAGAGGGCCCTGCCTGTGAGGGCTTACAATCTAGAAGAGAGGGGAGAGACAGGTGTGGGGCAGACATGTTTGTGGGCCGGTGTACTGGTGGAGGGTTAGTGTAGGTTATAGGCTATCCTGAAGAGATGGGTTTTCAGGTTGCTTTTGAAACTGGTGAAAGTTGGGGAGAGTCTGATGTTTTGGGTTAAGGAGTTCCAGAGAATGGGTGAGGCACGAGTGAAGTCCTGGAGACGGTTGTGTGAGGAGCTGATGAGAGGGGAGCAGAGGAGAAGGTCTTGTGAGGAGCGGAGGTTGCATGAGGGGAGGTATCTGGAGATTAGAGCAGAGATGTATGGAGGAGAGAGGTTATGGAGAGCCTTGTAGGTCAGGGCTAGTAGCTTGAATGAATTCGCTGGGCAATGGGGAGCCAGTGAAGTGATTGACAGAGGGGAGAGGCAGAGGAGTAGCGGGGAGAGAGGTGAATAAGACGGGCAGCAGAGTTGACGATGGTTTGAAGGGGAGCGAGAGTGCTGGATGGGAGGCCACACACAATGAGAACATCATTCTACCATTATACAAGTCACTGGACAACCACACATATTGTGTGCAGTTTTGGGCACCAATGCACAATTGTAGAGCTTGAACAGATACAAAGGCGGGCAACAAAAATAATAAAAGGACTGGGGGGACTACAATACCCAGAAAGATTAGCAAAATTAGGGTTATTTAGTTTAGAGAAAAGACAGCTTCAGTGGGACCTAATAAATATGTTCAAATATATTAAAGGTCAATATAGAGATCTCTCGCGGGATCTATTTATACTCAGGACTGTATCCAGAACAAGGGGGTATCCTCTACACCAAGAGGAAAGAACATTTCTGAATAAACATAGAAAGGGATACTTTACTGTAAGAGCAGTGAGACTGTGGAAATCTCTGCCAGAGAAACTTGTCATGGTGAATTCACTAATAGTTCAAAAAGAGCCTGGATGCATTTCTAGAGTGTAATAATATAACAAGTTAAAGTGTCTAGGATTCTGGAGAAGGGTCGTTGATCCGGGGATTTATTCCGATTGCCAGATTGGAGTGGGGAAGGAATTATTTCCCTAAAATGAGGACAATTGGCTTTTACCACATTGGGTAGTTTTTGCCTTCCTTTGGATCAACATTATAGGAAGATAGGCTGAACTTGATGGACATCTGTCTTTTTTCAGCCTTACAAACTGTAACTTGAAATATGTAAGCAGAAGGCCCCTTACATTACTGATTTTTGTGTGTAATGCATAATAAAATAAAATGACCAACCTTAAAACAATTGCGTGAATACAAGTAACATTACTATACTCCAGTATTGAACATCTGTAAACCTGTTTACTTCAGAAAGTTACCTGTTATACTATATTAGGGTGACACATAGTTTTACCACTTCACACCCAAGGAAGTCCTTTAACTTTTCCAAACTTTAACTATTACTCTGACCAAATGCACACGCCAGAGGAAACCGGCATCTGGTAACATTTGAAGATATTAGGCATATATTGCACCAATGACTTAAACGCAATTATATGTGATTGCTGCAGCCTGTTCAGAAGAAGGTTGAAAAAACAGATAACCGACGGAGAGTGATTAAGGCACAGCTCTGGATCAGAGGTAAGAGAAGAGGTGAGTATATATATATATATATATATATATATATATATATATATATATATATTATCTTAAGAGGGTAGCAGTATCAGAAAAAATATAGATAAATAACCACACAACACTTTTAATGAAATCACACTTGTAACGGACGGGTAGTGGATCCGCTGGACCACCGCAGGCGATGGTGGAAGCCCACACCAGGGAACGGAATCTAAGTAGGTCCCGGTATTCACCAGAGCCCGCCGCAAAGCGGGATGGACTTGCTGCGGCGGGAGTCTACCAGGTCGTTCCACTGGCGGGACTTGCCTGCGGCGGCGGCCAAGGGTAGACGTAGTACAGATTCGTCAGGCAAGCTCGTGGTCGGGGACAGGCAGAAGGTCAGGACAGGCGGCTCTGGATCGTAAACGTGGACAGGCAGACGGTCAGGGCAGGCGGCAAGAGACGTGGTCGATAAACGTAGACAAGGGTACGGTACACGGAAAGACAAGACTAGACTAGGAACGCTTTCTCCAGAGGTAGACACACTAAGGATCCGGCGAGGGCCGGCAGGAAGGGGCCAGACCTAAATAGGAGCAGTGCCCGGCAATAGCAAATTACCGGCGCACTGCCCCTTTAAATTTCAAACAGCCGGGTAAGTTGGTGCCGGCGGGGACTGGGAGCAGAGCGGACCCCGAACCCGACGTGCGGGACGGGGCTCCGCTGAGAGCCGCACCACGGACGCGCCTGCGACCCGAGACAGGGGTCGCAGGGGCGTCCGTGACAACAATTCTACCAATTTCTCATGTTTGCCAACTGTAGTGCCATGTAACATAAATTAATGTTGGGGACTTATAATCCACCTATGTTTTGGCAAAAAATTAAGTGCGACAATTTCATTCTAACTCTGCTTCCTTACCTGATAATTCAGAAAAAATACTCTCAAATAATTTAAAAAGATTATAATCCAACCACACAGAGATGCTACCTGGCCTATATAAGACCAGTTTAACAATTTTAATTTGTTTTCATTTGATTCAAGAGGAGGAAGCACTGATTTGCTTAAATTAGTTTTTAATCCTGAGAAAAAAACAAATGTACCAATGGTTTGCATAATATGATCTGTTTTTTTTATTAGTGTATACTTAATATATCAGAAAATTGTCAGCGTGAAGTGAAATCTTGTCTCTCCCTCTCACTTTGAACACTTTTATCTTTCAATCTTCTCTAATTCTAGCCAAGGGCTCTATTTCCAAAGCGAAGAATAATAGGGACAGGGGACACCCTTAACTTGTGCTTGTGCCAAGCTGAAAATAGCCTAATATAGCTCCTTCCTCACAAATGTCGGGTTTGGGAATTATATTATAAAGAATCTTTGAAACTATGCACTTCCAAGACCCTCCTAGATATGTCCACTGCACACTGTCAAAGGTATTATTGGCAATAACATTATAAAGTTCGTCTGCTCATTATTAGCCCACTGAATACTTGCAAAGGCTCTATGAATGTTATATACTGCTGATTTATTGGACTTTAACACACACTGGTTTGTATGTATCAAATGTGATTACTTCCTATGTAATTGTTAACTAATATTAAATTACTTACAGATTTGGGTCATGATATTTTTTGCGGAATCAGAGTAGGTTTTGAAATGAACACTGTAACCACCTTCTCCATCGACTGTAAGAGAATATCACATATCCACATTCTTATTTCTCCAGATATTATCACAGAAAAAACTTCTTACATTTCTTGTAACTTTTCTCATGAGGTCTATTTGGTCCTTGTACTTTCCTTACTGGAATTTTAGCAAACACAACATTATTATTATTTATTTTAAAGCACCATTAATTGTAGGGCGCTGTACAAGCCAAAGGGTTTATATACATAGAGCGACATGTATGAACGGGGCTGCACCAGAAGTCTGGCGTTTTTCAAGCCCGACAACTAGCGCAGCCCCGTTTAAAACCTCCATACGCCAGTATCAGGTGCGTTACAGAGCGCCAACGGCACTTTGTAATGCGCCTCATTTCGGAGTCGTGCAGGAGGCGGGGTGCACCATACGAAGCTATAGCTTCAGTACAGCAATTCTAGGGGCCTTACTGCTGGAACAGGCAAACCAATTCCAAAGTGGTTTACCTGAGCCAGAATTGTTGTCTTTGCGCTAGAATGCGCCTGCTTTATGAATCACAGTAGAGCGGGTTCATAAATCAGGCGTATTCTATTCTATTGTTATGAGCATGAAAATTGCCGTTTAAACACCAAAAATCATACATGTCACCCATAATATTGGACCAGAAGAAAAACAATAATAACACTCAAAAAACAAACAAGCAGGAGAGAGGACCCTACCTTTGACAGCTAACAATCTACAAAGGAGGAAGAAGTAAACAGAAGGTGAGGGACAGAGATCGTTGTATTATTGTGTAGTGGCACCAGGGTTTTGTAAATTGTAGGCTATCTTGAAGAGATGGGTTTTCTGGTTACTTTGAAATTTGTAAAGGTTGAGGAGAGTCTGCTGTATTAGTGAGTTCCAGAATATAGTGGATGCACATGAGAAATTTTGGAGATGGTTGTGTGAGGAACTGGCAAGGGAACAGCAAAGAAGGATGTTCTGTGAGGAACAGATATTATGTGAAGGCAAGTATCTTGAGATGATCACAGAGATGTGTGGAAGGGACAGGTTATGGAAAGCCTTGTATATCATTCTTAGTAACTTGAACTGAATTTGCAGTGGGCAGCCAGTGAAGGATTGGCAGAGGGGAGAGGCAGAGGAGTAGCGAGGAGAAAGGTAGATGAGTCACACAGCAGAGTTGAGGATGAATTAAGATGGAGCAAGAGAACTAAATGGGAGGCCCCAGAGAAGGATGTGGCAGTAGTCTAGGCTGAAAATTATGAGGGCATGCACAAGCATTTTTGTCAAGTCAAGAAATAAGCAGATTGTATACCATGTATATTTCCCCTACATCATGATCACATATCACCACCAAATTGTGATGGAATAATACCACACCATGAACAAATATCACAACCAAAATGAGACTGAATGATACCACCACACCATGACCACATTTCACAACTACATAGTGACTGAATCATACCACACCTGACCAAATATCACAACCAAATTGAGACCAATACCACCACATCATGACCACATATCACCACCACATAGTGACTGAATAATAACACTACACCATGACCACATATCACCACCATATAGTGACTGATTCCGTATATAAATTATTACACTACAACCAATATTTCCGACATACAGTGACCATATAGGGGGTAGATACCAGTTGTACACAAGCTCTGCAGACACATAAGTGATTACAGTTCAATTACATTTAGTGACTCACAGGTGACGTCTACTCTTATGGGAGTCATTACCATTTCTCAGTCTCAACTTGATTGTGATATTTGGTCAGGTGTGGTATGATTCAGTCACTATGGAGTAGTGATATGTGGTCATGGTGCTGTGGTATTATTCAGTCTCATTTTGGTTGTGACTGAATAATACCACACCATGTACAAATATTACAATTTGGTGGTGATATGTGATCATGATGTAGGGGAAATATTCAGTTACTATGTTCAGGTGATATTTGATCATGGTGTGGTGGTATTACACAGTCACTATGTGGTGGTGATATGTGGTCATGGTGTGGTGGTATTCAGTCACAATTTGGTGGTGATATGTGGTCCTGGTGTTTTGGTATTACTCAGTCACTATGTTACGGTGATTTGTGGTCATGATGTGGCAATATTTCATGATCTTTGTGTAATGGTATCATTCATAACATCAGTCTTGGTTTGGTCAGTAACATTAAGGTGATATTTACTCCTTGTATTATGTGGTCACTGTACATATAGTATCACAGAAAAATAATAACCCAGTCCTAAAATCTAACTTTTAATGAATATCCAATTAAAATAAACTATACTCCTAATATCAATATTCCAGTGCTATCCAACTGGTCCAGGTGTGTGGGAAAATAACGGATAATAGGGATTCAGGGTACTTTACACCCTATACTGTCCACTATTATATCCAAAATATTCAGGTGGGGTTATCGCCCCAAAAGGGGCGGCCCCGCCTCTCAATGACTCACCCTATTATGCCACTAACCTAAAAGGATCAATACAAATAAAGTGAAATCCCACAACACCCTAAACAGCTGTGAAATCAAAAAAATGCACATTTAAAAGACAAATCAAAATACCGATATCTCTATATCAAAGATAGCAAGGCTATATGCAGTAGATACTTAATGTAAATATCTTACTCTCCTTTACATAAAGCCTTAAATAGTCTTTCCCACTAAGTCAACAATAGCAAGGCTACATGCAATAAATACTTGATATAAACATCTTACTCTCCTTTGCATGAAGCCTTAAATAATCCTTTCCAACGCGTTTCTCCCTCCTCAATCATTGAGGGTTCCTCAGGGGAACAAGCATATTTAATCCATAGATACCGAATAAGATGTCATGAACAGCACCAGCAGATAGATGTGCCTCCTTTAAGGCTTCATGCAAAGGAGAGTAAGATGTTTATATTTGTCTGTGATACTATTAGGCCCCGTTCCCATGGCGGTTTTGGCCGTGGGTATCGCCGCGGCTCTCGGCGCGGGTCCCGCAGCCAATGCCTCATCGACCCTCGCCGCAAACTCGTGTCTCCCGACGCGGGTTTGTGGCGCGGGTGCTGGGCGTGGTCTCGGCGCTGGTGGGGCGTGGTTAGGGGCGCGGTTTGCGGCGAGGGCTTGCCCCCATGTAAATTAATAGCAGGGGGCAAACAGCGCCGCGAGCCGTGGCTCAGCCGCGCACCACCCGCGGCGCCACCCGCTGGAGCACCGCACGGCCGCCACGCAGAGTGCTCCCTGTCAAGAATTGACAGGATATTTCTCCACACGCGCGGGTTTGGCCGCGGCCCCGAAGCCACGGCCAAACCCACAGCGTGTGAATATTAACGCGGTTTCCCATAGGAAACCATGTTAATAAACTAGCCGCGATTTGGCCACGGTTATGGCCGCAGAAACCGCGTCGGAACCCGCGGCCATAACCGCGGCCAAATCCGTCGTGTGAACAGGGCCTTAGAGTGTGAAGTAGCCCTGCATTATATTCAATTTCTGTGAGTAGTTCACTGTACATAAATAGAAGAACCTTCCATAGAATATTGTCTTACAGCTGTATGTATGGATTTATGAATATACAATGCATTACTTTATATAAATACATATTCACAGACCCAGTAATGCCACTGTTGTGTTAGTGCTGGTGTGATGGAGGGGAGGGGCATGATTCTGTTAGGTGGGGCTTGGTAGAGGCGTGTCCTGTTGTGACATTATTTGAAAGGGTGTGGCCGGAGGAGTGGCCTGATGTGTTATTTGTTTGGGCATGGTTAAAGGTGTGACCTGATGTGTCCCTATTTGCAATCTCTAAAAGTTGGGTGATCTGCTTATGGACTGAGAAGTTGGTAACTTTACACATTGCTAGAAGATATACAGTTGAGTTTTTGAGGGAAAAACTTAGAGAGAGACATTTGCACTGTCCTGAAAAAGATGCTGAGTCATTTTCAGAGGCTAAAATGAAAGCTCTATAAAAATGTATGAGAGACTGAAATTGTTACAATGTGTTTGTGTGCTTCTCCACTCTATCCCTTTCATTAGAAGATTCTAGATCATCTAGAAACTGTAAAAAATGCTAGCACTCAGTACCTTCAGGTGTTCTGCAGATAGAGACAAATGGTTAGCCAGACTGCCTCTATGACAGGAAGATTCTGTAGAGACCAAGACACAGACCCTAAGTCACCAGCCCTTTCACCCAGAAGCAATACAGACAACTAAACCACTGACTCTGGGACACCAGTGCTTCTTGCAGCATACCAGCCTTCTGAGAGAGAGAGGGACAGCTAGCCCAGGCCTTTCATCAGCACAGACCCTTTGCTATGAGGGAAGAGACTAGAGAAGCCTTTCAGTGTCTTACCTGTAATTTGATTTTGAGTTACTCCATTAAAAAGTGCACTGGTTTACTGCAGACCCCTTACTCTCTGGACTTATTTCCCATTGGGGTGCATTTAAAACCTTTTCCAAACCCTTCTGGGAAAATTTTAAAACCACATTGACAGTGCCGGGGAAATTAAAGCTTAGAGTTTGAACTTTTCCAAACCCATCGCGCTGCTTTAAAGGGGGGGTAAGAATGGTTTGGGCTTGTCGAGGCATTATCCTGAATGGGTTCTTTAGCTCTAAATTTTCAACCCTTTTTTGTGGGCTTAAATTTGGGGAATTTTAGCTGGTGGGCTTGTTAAACACAAAGCTGGATAAATTCCCACCAAGGGCTATGCAAACTCTGCTCCTTAAGGGTACAAAAATGGCATGGAAAGAGTTGAGTAAGTGGTATGGTTTATCATTTGAGATGTCCAAATATTTACCACTATGGTTAATTCGGGAGTTTCCGGGGAAATAAAGAAAAATAAAATTCTTTAAAATTTTGGGGAATGGGGTTTAAAAAAGCTGGTGCGTTGTTTCATTCCATAGAAAATAAAGTTAGAATTAAAAAAGAGTTAAAATGAAAAATTTTTAAAAATACCAAAAACCCCCTTTCCTGCAGTATTTAAATTCTTTTTCTGAAAAACGGGTTTTTAAAAGGGACAAAAGAAAAAGAAGAAGGGGGGATTAATGTTATGATTTTATAGGGAAAAACACACACAGAAAATTGTGAAAGACTGATATGTATGTATTAAATCAAAACAGATGCTTGCGCAGTGGAGAAGTTGGCTTAAAAAGAAAGATATTAGATACATTAATCAAGGCAGTTGCATCAGAACTCTGGCACAATTTGCGCCACAAATAACGTCTTACAAGCTTTACACCTCATTTACTATGTGTTTTAGACAATTTCTGACACTTCGGCGCCTCGTCCGACGAAGGGGGCTTGACCTTGGCAAAAGGGTGTGGTTCTGGGGGAAAGGTATGAGGCTTAAAATTAGACAATAATGCACCAGAATTTTGTGGGCTTTTGTGGCGGTAAAAGTCCCCCAAATTAAAAAGACGGTACAAAACTAGTTTAGACCTTTCCCTAACCTCGCCAGTTTTTTTCCAACATTTAGGGAAATGGGGGGGCATTGTAAGACTGCCCCCAGTCAAATTTTTAAAAACCCTTTTTTAAACAGTTTGAAACTATTGTAAATGTGCCCCCAATTATTCGGGAAACCCAAAAAGGCTGGCAAACACTAAGGAAACATAGAAGTGAACGGTGGAGGGAGACTTATTTTTAAATGATTTATGCACCCACATACATCTTCAACATCCCAGCCTTTCCATCCTTACTCAGCTGTGTTTGGAACTCCCATAGAAGTGAAAGTCTAAAGTTATGGCACCATATTATAATATGCAGATATTCTGTGAATGTCTTAGATAGGAATACTTCTCTAAACTGGTTTTGCAGTCAAGTATTGTATTTGCTAGGTGTTTGTGAAGAAAGAAGTGTTGTTATTTCTGCTCTGTGAAAATATTACAGTTTGGATACAAAATATTTTGCTTTCAATTTAAAAATGATAAATTGTGTTTAGGAAATATGTAAAGCATACATATTTTTTTTACATTACAGCTACAAACATGATCACCCCCAGATGCAGGTTCTCTGATTGGTGCATAGAAAACATTCAGGATTTATATATCTGCACACATAAAATTACCCCAATTTTTAAGTGATGAGCGTTTTATGTTGACTATCGTCCTTTTTCAATATTTCATACGGCAGTTATCAGACGTTTTTCGTTATTTCATATCCGATTATCCCGATGCCTTTAAAAAGTCTTGGGAGAGGAACAACACCTTCATTATTACCCCCAAAACAGGGTGGAAAAGGGCGGGAAAATTAAACAGCCACAACAGTCAAATGGATACGTGCAAACATTTTAACGCAAAACACTTAGGTTATAAAAGCCACAAAAAAAAAATCACCACCATTCCCTACCCCCTTGTCTTGTCCCCACATTACCACAAATTAAAAAGTGCCAGAGGGCAGAAATGATTTTGAAACCATCATTTTACTTGAACTGGACATTGAATATCCGGTGGGGGAAACCCGCAGCATAAACCCCCCCAAACCTGCTGGGGCACTATTCTCTTTAGTATAGAGTAGGGTTTAAACTTTTTGGGGGGTTTTTCGGGGCCCCCTGTGCTGAGCACTATTCTCGCAGTAAAGGCTTTTGTACGGTTTGGGGGTGTCAGGTTCCTTGTGCTGAGCATTATTCTCTGTAAAAAAGTCTTTGTGTAAAGTTTGGGGGTTGTAAAGGTTCCGTGCTGACACATTCTCTGTAGTATAGAGCTATGTGTACTTTTGGGGGTGCCCGGGTTTCCTGTGCTGGGGCACTTTTCTCTGCAGTTTAGAGTTTTGTGTACAGTTTGGGGGTTGTCAGGCCCCCTGTGTAGCACTATTCCTGAGTATAGAGCTAGTGTACTTTTTTAGGGGGTGTCAGCCCCTGTGCTGACCCACTATTTCTGAAGTATAGAGCTATGTGAAACATTTTGGGGGCGTTGTCGGGCCCCTGTGCTACACTTTTTCCCCGTAGAAATAGAGCTATGTGTCCAGTTTGGGGGTGTGGGGCTCCTTTGCTGAGCACTATTCTCTGTAGTATAAAAGCTATTTTGTACGTTTGGGGGTTTGTCGGTTTCTGTGCGAGCACTTTTCTCTGAAAGTATGGGAAGCTTTTTTGGGGGCATTTTGGCGGTGCCCAAGGCTCCGGTGCTGAGCATTTTTTTCCTCTGTTGTAAGCTATGTTTACAGTTTTGGGGGGTGTCAGGTTTCCTGTGCTGACCCTTTATTTTTTTGGGCGTATAGAGCTAGGGTTTTCATTTGGGCGGTGTCGGCTTCTGTGCTAGAAAATATTCTCTGTAAAGAGCTTTTTGGGAAAAGGGTTTTGGGGGTGTCAGGTCCTGTGTGGCACTTTTCTCTGTTTTAAAAGAGCAAATTGTGTACATTTTTGGGCGGGTTTTTCAGGCTCCTTGCTGGAAACTATTCTCGGCAGTAAAGCTATGGGGGTACGGTTTTGGGCCGGGGGGTCAGGTTTTGTCCCTGACATTTTCTCTGAAAGTAAAAGGCTATGTGAAACGGTTTGGGGGGTGTCGGGGCTTCGGTGTTTGAGCACTATTCTTTTGTAGTATGGGAGCTATGCCCTAGGGTTTTTTTGGGGTGTCAGGCTTCTTGTGAGCATTATTCTCGTATTTTAAGCAAATGTGTACATTTTGGCGGGTGCCCGGGCTTCTGTGCTGACCCACTATTCTCTGAAAGGTTAGAGTTGTGTACATTTTGTGGGTGTCATTTCCTTTGTGCGAAAATTTTTCATGACCCCAAAATTAAAAAATTTCCCGGGAAAAAAAAGGGGAGTTTTTCAACCCCCAAATTTTATTTTTAAACTGGCATGGGGACTATATCTGTCCGGGGACCGCAGTATGACCCGGGCCCGGGGGGTTACAGTGGGTGTATGAGAGCCCGGGGCGCCCCTTCATTTTAAACAGCGGGGTTTAAAAATCCCCTTTGATGACGCAGCAACAAAACTGTCTTTGCTGGCAGAGTGTGGAAGCGGAAGTGTGGAGAACCCCACCTTCCCTCAGTACACAGTAAAGTAATGGTAGGGGCTTGCCCCCCTATAAAGTGGGGAAACCAAATTGGGAGCTTCATTTGGGGAAAAAAAGGTGTTTAACGCTCCGGGTTACCCCAAAGGTCCCCTTTTTCTTGGCATTCTTTTTCTCATTTTACCAACGGGGTGGGGGAAAATTTGTTCTGTTTTTTTGTTCTCTGTCCGTGCCCAAATCCTCAGGGTCCCTGAAAAACCCAAAATTGGGCCCAAAGTTTTTCCTGAAACCCCCCTTTTTAAAAAATTAGGGGTTTTTTTTTCCAGCTATTTTGTAATGAAAGTTTTTTAGTTTTTTTAATTTTAAAAAAATTTTTTAAAAAAATAGGAGGGAAAATCCCCCCAAGTTTTTGTTTCTTTTTTTTAATTGTTTTTAAAGGGTTTGTCTAAATAAAAGGGGGGGTTGATAGCTATTTTAAAAGGGATCTTGCAAAAACAAGTAAATTTTGAAATTTTGTGTCCTTTAAAAACGTGCCTACCTATTCCTTTTTTGAACCCACCATCACCCTTGAGAAAACTCTTGACAATTGTAAAGAATTTAATGCCCTGTTAAAAACAACTTTTTTTTTATAATAGCCCCTGTGGATACTGCATGTCACAGCAAAATGCCCCCAAAAATTAAAAACTTGACCCATAAACCCAAATTTTTGACAATTGTGAAAAAAAAATTGTTTTTAGAAACAACATTTTTAAATGGGACCTGTATATTGCTGCTTTTCCCAAAGCAGCAAACCCCAAAAAAATATAAAAAGGGAACTTCTCAAAAATTTTAAAAAAAATTGTGAGGGAAAATGCCACTTAAAAGCCACTTTTTCTTTTCCCAAAAGGACCATGATTATTCCCGGGATCCACAGCAACATGCCCCCAAAAAATTTTTTAATATGACTTCTCGGGCCACTTTTTAAAAATTGTGAGGGGGGAAATGCTACTAAAAACCCACATTTCTTTCCCAAAGGACCCCCGTTTATTGCTGTATCTCACAGCCCCCCAAGGGACCAAAAAAAAAATTATAAAAAGGGAATTTCTCAGCCACTTTTTAAAAATTGTGAGCAACACGCCCCCAAAAAAACCTTTGGGACAAGCAAAAAATTCTAAAGAGGGAAGGGTGAGTAAAGGGAATAGGTTTTGTCACGAAACCTTGGGGGTCTTTTACAGTTTTTCCTCACAGCAAAAACCCAGCAAAATGAACTGTTGGGAATTGAGAACAAAAATTTTCAGGAAAAAATGAAACATTTAAAAAAAAAGTTTTTCAAGAGGACCAAATTTTTTGGGTTTGGGGAGGAATTTTGGGAAAAGACAGCAACTAATTCCCGGGGAACCCCGGCAAAATTGGGGGGCCCCAAACCCTCATCCCGAGATCCAGGGCCCGATTTATTTGAAAAAAGTCAAATGATCCACATTATCTGTGGAAAGCCGGGGGGCGTTTGTCTGTAATGACTCCCCCAGTGTGCTGAAGGGGCCCCCTCAGATATGACGCTGGTGGGTCGGGGAGGACAACACCTTCTATGCCCTGGGAGCCAGCTCGGGCCAAATTTGTTTCCCTTTTGGATACCCAGAAGTTTTATTGGGTCCGGAACACATAAAAAAACAACGGGGTTGAAACGCAGATTTGTTGCCCCCATGTTTTTAAGCTGGCTTGGGGGGTATGTGTGCCCCGCATTTTCCCCAAAGCGTTGGGGAGGTGGTAAAAAAAGATTTCCAGAGGGCACCCTTAAGGGTTCTGCCACCTTGCTTTCTGCTGGCTGCTGCCCGCTATGGTACTGGGACTCTACTGCTTTTCCCCGTCGTGGCGTTGTTCCAAACCCTGACATTTTAAGAACGTAAGCAGACGCAACGTTTTTCTCCCATTTTAAACAATCAGCAAGGTCCCATTTTCCTTTCATTTTACTCTCTATTTTGGGTTTGGGGGAAGGAAATGCTGAGTTTAGTTTTTTTTACCGGGGAAACCAGGAGGGGGGCCACCCAGTAAAATGTTGTTAAATTTTGGGTGGGCCCTTTAAACGAGATTTATGTTGGAGGAAATGGAGTTTTTCCAAGCATTTATTTGAGAGATGGAGCCTTTATTTTCCCCAAGGCCCCTGGGTCCCAGGCACTACAAAAATCATCCCTTAAATATCTTCCCCCTCCGCCTCAAATTCGCGCCAAACCCCTTTCCAAGGCAGGGACGTCATAACATTTGGGTTTCTAGGAATAACCCCTTTTCCCCCCTCCTTTCCCCTCCGCTTCCTCCGGCAAAAGCTTTTAACAAGCCCTGACTTGCCTCAGATGAACACCCTGAGAGTGAGGGGCCGGCCCTTGGGAAAATAGCCCTGGACCCCGAACCCCCTGCTTAATAAGGGCCGAAAAATGTGAAAAATTTCGGGGCCTTTTGGGTTCGACGGAGAGAAAAATCCTCTTTTCCCCCATCTGTTCCCCTCTCCTCCTCGTCGCTTTGGGAGGACCTTTATGTTCAATGTCCCCAAAGATCGTTCCAGAAAATAAGAAACACCACAATGTCAACTGGGCAAGGGCATTTGTCCGCATGACCCTTTTGGTGGCGTTTTTTCAAAAAATGGGGAAAGGTGGTGCAAACTCTTTCCCTGCCTCCCCTCTCGGGGGCTCAACACCCCCCAGGTCCGCCCCGCTGCTTTTAAGGCCCTGTGTCACTTCGTACTTCTAAGGGATTGCGCTGCTGCCACAAAACGCCCCGGACATGTGGGGGGTGGGAATTCCAGCGGTTTTTCCCCGTCAACAAATTTAACGGGTTTAATGGGGGGCCCCAGCTGAAAGCTGCAACAAAAAGGGCCCGGCGGGAAAGAAGGGAGGTTTCGAACGGCGGAAGTGCAAATCAGGGCCTGAGCCTTCTTCTGCAGGAAGGGCCGGGCCCCCGGGGAGCTCTTTTGGGAAAAAACTGGGCGACGGGTTTAAGACATGTGCCCGGCAAGGGAGTGCTCCACCTAACCCATCCCTTTAAAGGGGGGCCCGCAAAATTTCCCCCCGTTATTTGGACACCACCTTGCCCGGGAAAAAAGGTTTTTTGTCACCCCCCCAGCCTCGGTTTTTCGTTTCGGAGGCCCCCTTTCCCCAAAACTTTCCCGACCTGTGTGGGGAGGTTTTCCCCCCAAAAACAGATTAATTTCAAAACGGCCCTTTGGTTTTTTCTGGGGACGTGATGCCCCCAAGGGCCCTTTGGGGGGGAAAAGCCCTGCACCTTCCCCCCAGTTTTGAAGAGCGTGGGGCCCCAGCCTGAGAGCCCCCGTCACCCCCAGAGAAAATCCACCCCGCCCACCCAGTGAGCTCTCACAGAGATATAGCGGCCTTTCCGTGCTTACTAGTCCTTTTGTCGGTTTGGGCTCAGATGGACTTTTCCGGGGCACGATCCCGACAACGCCTTGAAATTTTAGATGACACGTGTCTCCAGGGCGGGAAGGCTTTTTTTTGGGAAAAAAATGCCCGGTCGGGATCTTTTATTGGGGGGCAGCGGGGGGCCATGACGTGGGGGGAACCCATTTTTGTGTTCCCCCCAGACGGAAAAGGGAACATTTCCAAGGCCCAAAAACCTGGAAAGCCCACAATTTGGCTTTTGGCTTTGGGAAGGTTTTGGGGTTTTAAGTGTTTTCTTCCGCTCCCCAAAAACCGGTAGACAGAAGGGTGGTGCTAGACTTGGTCTGTACGGGTTTTGGTCGTCAAAACTGGGGGAGGAGAAAAGGGGGAGGGTGGTCTTGGTGGTGCTGGTGGTTCGGGCGCGATGGAGGCATGAAGCGGGGGCGATCCCTGATTTATGACTCCCGAGAGACATGGGCAGCTGAGGAACGTTGGTGGGGGCCCCAGGGGAGGGAAAAGGGGGAGAAAAGGGGGTGACAGTTGGTTGGAGGCCCCCGGGGTCGGTTTTGGGGCCCTTTTTTTTGGGCCCAAATGTTACCCCATTTCAAAATCAAAGCATTCGCTGCATGGGACTAGAAAATGTTGGTGGTGGTTAAAACCCCCTAAGGGTTTTTGCCTCTACTTATGCGTTTCGGCAAAAGGGGGCATATGAATCGCCCGGGTGAATTTAGAGGGTTGCTCAAAGAAGGCCCCGGGTTGAGAGGGGCCCGGGGGCCTTTTTGATGGCGATAAGTGAGGGGCGGGGTTTTTCGCTGACCCCTGGCTGGCGGGAAACAATCCCCGGACTTCTGCAAACCCCCCTCTCCCTTTTTTTTGCGGGGGACCCCGTATTGACACTACCCCATTGTCTTCCCCCCCCGTCCACTGATGAACGCTCGCAACAAATTCTGCGGGAAAAGACCGGGTGGATCCCAATTTCATCATTTATCACATCCAAAAAAAGGTGACTTTGGGGTCCCCGACCAAATTCCGGGATCCAGAAACCGGGGTTTCAAGCAAGGGGGAAATCAAAAAGGCCCTTGCAGGAAACCCCCAGGGTTTTTGCCGATTGACCCGGTTTTCCTTTTCCCCCTCTGATGGGAGACAAAATCATCCCCCCTTGATTTTTTTAAAAATGCCTTTTTGACCCCAACCCCCTTTTTTCATCAAAAAGGTCTTCAGAAAATGGATTATCCACAGTGGTGGGTAAAAAACGGTTTTAAAATTTGGGCCCGCCTTCGCTTTTAAAGTTGGACGGGGAGTGATGTGTGATGGACATTTATGGCCGGAATTTGGGAGGGGAGGAGGGAAGACTGCTGGATTCAGTTGCTTTTAACCCCTTTAAGGGCAGATTGGGGCGTGTTCATTTTGAGATTTACAGGGGCCCCGACCCAGCGATGACAACCCGACGGTCCCCGGGAACCCATATCCGCTGGCATGTGTGTTTTTTGCCAGCACTGGAAGGGGCCCTTCTCTTTTGCCTCTACCCCCATTCTAACCCCCCCCTTTGCTCGCTTACCCCCCTGAATTTCCCCTCCATTTAAGAAATTTTAAAAATTTTAGGAAGGAGGGATGGAATAGTTTTTGGGAAGTTTTATTATTAAAAAACGGCAAATCACAAACTATCCCAAATCCCTTTTAAACAAAACAAAAAAAAGGGGTTCAAATTTTAAAAAATTTTGGGCTGGGCAAAAGTGCAAAAAACAATTTTCTGTTTTTTGTTTTTTGTATAATACAAGTTGTTTTTTTGGGACCTTTTAATTTTCCCCCTTTGGTTTACTATAAAATTGCTTATAAGATAAAAAGTGGGACTTAAAAAATAAAATTCCCCATTTTAAAAATTAAAAAGCCCACCCCCCCAAAGTTTTTTTTTTTTTTTTTTTTTTTAAAAAAATTTTTTTTGTTTTTTTTTAGAAAAACGGGTGAAACAAGGTATTTTTTGGACCTTTCAATTTTACCCCGTTGGGGGCTATAAAATTTCTGTATAAGTTTTAAGTTTCACGCTCTCTGAAAGAACAAAGCGGGAGTGCCCAAAGTCAAAAAACACGTATCTGTTATAGATTGGTTATACAAGGTATTTTTTGGGACCTTTTTAATTCACAAAGTGGGGACTTTAAAATTGCTGTAATTTAAAAATAATGCACGCTTTTCGAATGAACAGGCTGCGTGCCCAAAGGGCAAAAAACACATATCTGTTTATAAAATTCGGATGATACTAGGTATTTTGGCACCCTTTTAATTCACCTGTGGGGATATTAAAAAATTTTGTAAAAAATATAAGTGCAGCTATCTGAATTTAACAAAAGCTGCCCGTTTGGGCCCAAAGGGAAAAAAAAAAACTTTTCTTTTTATAAATTCGGTTAATACAAGGATTTTTTGGGACCTTTCAAAATTTACCTTGGGGGACTATAAAATTGCGTATAAGAATAAGTGCACCTATCTGAATGAAAAAAAGCTGCAGTCGCCAAAATCAAAAAACCGTATTTTATAGATTCGGATGATACAATATTTTTGGCACCTTTCAATTCACCTGTGGTGACTAAAAAAATTTTCTGTATAAGATATAAGGTCACGCTATCCCGAATGAACAAAGCTGCATGGCCCAAAAAATCCAAAAAAACCGTATTGTTAAAAGGATTTGAATGATACAAGGGGATTTTTGGCACCTTTCCAAAATTCCCCCTGTTGACTATAAAAATTCTGTATAAGATATAAGTGCCCGCTATCTGAAAAGAACAAAGGCCCGCAGTGCGGGCCCCCAAAATCAAAAACAAGTATCTGTTATAGATTCGGGTGGGTACAAGGGATTTTTTTTGGGAACCCTTTTAAATTACCTGTGGTGAATATAAAAATTTTTTGTATAAGATAAAAGTGCAAACCCATCTGAATGGGAAAAAAGCTGCAGGGGCGCCAAAGTCAAAAAACACGTATTTTATAGATTTTTGATGATAAAAGGTTTTTTTTTGGGACCCTTTTAAACACCCGTGGTGACTATAAAATTTCTGTATAAAAATATAAATGCACGCTATCTGAATGAACAGGGGCTGCAGGCCCCAAAAAAAAAAAAAAAACGAAACTGTTTATAGATTGGGTGAAAACAAGGTATTTTTTTGGGACCTTCAATTCACCTGTGGGGACTATAAAATTGTGATATAAGATATTAGTGGGCCCCATCTAAAGGGAAAAAACTGCCCGTGGGGCCCAAAATCAAAAAACACGTATTTTGTATAGTTCGGATGATACAAGGGATTTTTGGCACCTTTTTAATTTACCTGTGGGGAATATAAAATTTCTGAATAAGAAAAAAAGTTTCAAGCTATCTCATGAACAAAATCTGGCTGGGCAAAAAAATGCAAAAAACAGCGTATCGTTTTAGATTCTTATGAAAAAGGGATTTTTGGCAAAACCTTTTAACCTGTTTTTGACACAAGATTGCCCGGAAAATTCTATTAAATTTAAATGCCAAAGGGTGGAAAAAATAATTTAAACAAAGGTGAAAAAAGGGGAAAATTTTAAAAAACACCTATCTGAAAAGTATTTTTTTTTTTCTGATAATAAAACTTTGGGGTTTTTTCAAACCCAACAAAAGACCTGCCCGTTAACAGAAATGGTGTTATCCTAAAAAAGTTCACCCCTGCCCAATATCCAGGAAATCTTTCAATAGCAAAAATGTTAATAATGGGAAAATATTTCAAATGCAATGTCTACACCCAAGTCTTGGTGAACTTTTTTCCAGTGTTCTTTATAGAGTTTTTTCTGTGTTCGTCCATGGACCCCCCCCCCCCCCCCCCTCTCCCCCCACTCCCTTTTGACTTTTTAAAACGTAGATGTGCCCTTTTAAAAAATCTTTCTACCTAAAATCTTCCAAATTTAATCTAACTAAAAGCTAATAGTAAGGTTTCTCTGTTTTAAAAAAAGTATGGGTTTTCGCCCAGTTTGTTTGGAGACATGCAAAGCGCACGTTTCCCAAATAGTATTAAACGCTAGAGAGACTGAGGCAGAAAAAAGGAAGGGCTGGTTTTTATGTTTAAAAAAGGGGTCAGTGTTTTTTTCCCGCCCTTTGCAACCATACACATCCCAGTCATGACGTTCGCCGCACATTCCCCACCCTGCTCTTTTTCTGTAACTGGGTTTTTAAATGGCCGCCCCAAAAAGTCAAAGGGGGGGGGCCCGAAAAAGGGGCGATTTAATAGATTATGAGGGTTTTTTAAAAATAAAATTTTCGCTGATTGAAAAAAAACCGATTTCCATTAAAAAAAAACCCTGCCGATTTCAACTTTGCGATTTAAAAAACGCCCCAACAAATACTCAATTTATTATTTTCGACCCAGCTTGGGGGAAGAAAACCACATTTAAAAGGGAAATTCCCCCAAAACCCAAAACGCCTTTGGGGTATAAAATGGATTAATCATAACATTAAAACTATCATCCTAATATTGTGAAGATTCTCCTTGTGCTACCAAAAACAGCTCTGACCTGTTATAGCATGTACTCCACAAGACCTCAAAAATGTGTTAGGTGGTACTTACCATGCAAACATGTTTCGTGGGGTCATCATGACAGGGAGACACTAAAAAAAATGGCCATCCCCAAGATGTAAAAGAAACATGATTCATCAGACCAGGCCATGTCCAAAAATTGCTGCATGGCCCAGTACTGTTGCTATGCCCGTATAGGCATTCACTACTGTACTGCGGTCAGCATAGGTACTCTGACAATCTGTACCTTTGCAGTCCCATATGCAACAAGCTTTGATGCCCTTGGTGTTTTGAAACCTTTCTATCATTTTGTGCAATAATAGCTCTTGTAAGGGAACAGACCAGATGACCTATCTTTTCCTTTCCACAAGGAGAAATGATCTGTCAGCTTAGAAGTAACTATAGCCATAGGAGACTGCCATTGGGCCCAAATGCTGAGGGGAACCACTCAGGTGCAAGGACATTGTATCCTTTTGTTAGAAAAAAAAAATTTTGGTTTTCTGCTAGGGACCATGTGGTTTTCTGTATCAGTTTGGTTTAACCCCTTTAAGTATGCTTCTTAGGGGGTCCCCACAGCACGGATTTTGGCCCGGGTTTTTTCAGCTGGTTTGCGGTTTTTTTTGACCGCTTGAAAAACTGGCCGAAAATGAGAAATGGTGCTCTATGGAAAACCAGTGCAGCAGTCCCCATGCAGGGGTTTTCCCGTCCGGGGGACGTGGACCAAGTGGGGGGGGAAAAAAGCCCCCACCCCCCCCCGGGGCGGGGGGACGGCCGAAAAAACCGGGCTGGAAAACGGCGGTTTTTGTCCTGTGCCGTGACAACGCGCCCTTATGCTGCTGATTCAGGTTACACCATTACATGGTGGAGTCCCATCTCATTTTGCTATGGGGCCCTACGAATAATACTTTCACCCCTTGCTGTGGTTACCCATGACCTTGTCACCAGTTCACTGGTTGAAGAACGGATCTCTTTCTCTTACTTTTATATCTAACCCCATGACAAGAGTCCTTGTGCTTAGATAATCAATGTTATGTATTTCACCTATCAATGGTTTGAATGTTATGACTAATTGATATATGTATAGTACAGGTCTAGACAACTTTAGTTCATTTGTCTGAGTTAACTCAAAATAAATCATTAATGGCACATCTACTATATGTATTGTAGGGCTAAGCGGACGTATATAACACAAAAATCAGCAATCCTTCGCTTTAGTAAAGAAAATTCAACTTAATAATCGATACAAAAGAAGTTGCGCAACTCACCGATTCCTTTTTTCATTAGCCTTTATTCCAGCATTTATAAAATAGCGGCACATGGACAGAGAGCGACACCAACTCAGCTACGGGCCCTTTCCCTCAAGGAAGGAGCGTCTGATGTGAAAGGGCCGTAGGCCGTTGGTGTCGCTCTCTGTCCTTGACGCTATTTTTAAACGTTGAATAAAATAATGGAACATGTAAAGAATCAAAGTTCATTTTTTTCTCTTTTTTTCGTGTATAAAGCCCTGATATATAAAAGTGTTTTTTGTGCATTATAAAAGGTTTTAAAATTCATTTCACCCCGCCTATGTGTTTGGGGCCTTTTTGGAATTAGGCGCATAAGAATGTGCCCAACTTTTAAAGGCATGCTGGAAATAAAGGAAAAAGGGATTAGAAAAGCAGTCAGTGAATAGAAAAATATGGTACTGTTTGCTTGGTGGACCACAGGTCCCAGAAATACCTGTGCTGTGCTGGCTTTGCTGTATGTAGAATAAAGGGTGAGAGCAGCAAAAATAAATTTCAAATTTAATGTAGTAAAAATTAAAAATCTGGACATCATCATCAGTGGGTTATTTAATGTAAAACTAGTTTTAGATTGTATTAAATTTAAATACATTTTATAGGAGATATTTTTTTATATTTGGGATATTATATATTTTTATATTAATTTTATATGATGACATTTTTATTAAATATAAATTGTTATTTTATATAGTTTGATAATTATCATTAATTACTTTTTATTATTGTACTGGTAAGAAACAAGGGACATTTTTTGCCCTAATGGCAAGTTCTGCCTGTTTGAGCAGTAATGCCCCGACTTTTGCCAAACCACATTCATATACGAGTGTGGTGTGACCCCCCCCCCCTCCCCCAGAACACCCACTCATGTTAGGCGCTTTAGAAAGTGTCTAGTCTTACGAACAGTGCGCCTAACACATTCACTAGGCGCATTAGACATTGTACCCTGCTCACTTTGGCGCATTTTACGCCAGAAAAGGGTGAAAAACCAGATCATACATGTCTCCCTAAGTTGCTATTTAAGCCTTTTAATATACAATCAAATCACATTGTTATGATCATGAGGTAATATTCAGAGTAACCACCATGTATATCACAAACAGCAGCTCGATGGGCTGGGAGTGACTCAGTCAGTCTATAGTAGGTTGTCACAGGTATCTGGAGCTATACTAACTTCAGTGCGTCCCACAGCTGCTGGAGGGTGCGTGGGGGAGGATACATAGAGTAAACACGGTAATCAAGATGGTCCCACAAATGCTAAATTGGGTTCAAGTCTGGGGAATTTGTACTTTAAAGTTTTTGTCACGCTATTCTAACCAATGTTGTACATTTTTACCCACGTTGTATTGTCTTGTTGAAAGATTCAATCTGCCCTGGGAAAGACAATCAACATGTATGGGTATATGTGATCTGCAAGGATGGATTCATACCCAATTTAGTTGAGTGTCTTTCACATGATTAACCATAACTCTGTCACCAGCAGCTTGTATTCTTCCAGCAATGGTTGCAAGGTGTTTGTTCTCTGATGTTTCTTGCTAACATCATCCATTGAAAGAAGCAGAAAATGGTGCTCATCACAGAAGGCAACCCTTTTTCAATGCAACTTTGTTAGCAGAGGTGCAATAACCATCTATCTGTTCTGGAGCCCCAGAAGCAGCAGGGTTTGCTGAACTGTTTTTTTTAGACACATGTCTGGAAGCTCCCATGTTCATTTTGGCAGTGAGCTGCTCCACTGTAGCCTGTCAGTCGTCTTTATGTATTTTCCTAGCTGATATTCCCTACTCTCATCAATGGTACATGGTGCTCCACAGTTTCCACATCGCTGTGGTGCTATTTGTCCACTCACAATACCATTTACCACAGCAGCACACAAACCGTTCACCAACTGCACAGTTTTAGAAATCCTGACATCTTAGCCAAAAATCATCCCTTTTTACAACTCTAAGTCGCCTGTTTTACCCATGATAGCAACAGTGAATATGTACGCAGAAGCCTATCACACATTATATATGCCCACCAAGCCAGGTCAAGACACTTCCTTCATGAGCTATGTATTGCTGACGTTGAAAGTAGGTCATAATAATATGACTGTACTTTGCAGTATATTGTTTGATACTAGTTATAGAGGATCACATTAATGAATAACTATTAACTAAAGTTATATTCCTATGATGCATAATTATAGTATCACTGACATTATTAATACACTGAGTAATATACTGGAAAAACTAACCAGTCATCAGAAAACTCTATAGGTGGTAACACACATACTACCTACTTCCTATACAACTAAAAATAGAAAGAGACGCTGAAAGCTCCTGGCATCTGCCTGATATGTGCTGCAGCTATCTGAGCATGAATTTCAAATACAGAAAATATCTCTGGAGCTATAATATATCTGAAAAGCAAAGCAGATAGTTATAGTCATAAGGTGGTTTCCATTATATATAGCTATGGGATGGCTAGAATGAAGAAAATGTTTGAACTGTTGGTATACTATGCTGTGTATGAAGGTAATGATGGAGACAGACATGCAATCAAGGGCTAGTGGGTGGAATGTTATTGTTAATATGTTATTCGTGATATGAAGACAAAACAATCCTCTTCTTGATAAACCTACATGAACAATGTATTCTCCCTTCCTTGGATAGTGTCAACATTTGTATGCAGAAAATAATCCGTGACACCCATTCCTATCTCAGACTCAGCAGTTGTACAGAAAGACAATCAATTCAGGATGGAATTTTTTTTTACAGCAGACTATACTGTTAGCTAATGTAATGTTAGGAAAATCATCAGACATGTTCCTCTGATGCTTGAGCCCTATCAACCATGTATAGGGCCAGAACAGAAAAACACAAGTAATATAAATCCATTAATATTCAATCTTAAAAGAATTCCTATGAGAGTCTGCCCTCAGGCTGGTGGTGCTAGCTCTGAAGCTCTGTGCTGTTTATAACCACCATTTAACAGTCACTCGTGCCATTATCTGACAGCCTCTCACACTATAAATACAGCAAGTAGTGGACATATTATAGTTCACCGAGTGGAAGTAATTCCACTCACATTCTATTACACTGTACATGTTGCAGTTTGCTTTTATGTAGACTCTTTAGCATTTAGTGTTATACTGTGGGCTATAGAAAAAAGCTGCCTTTACGCATTAAATATTTGACAAGCTAACGTGAATGTGGACTGCTCGACTGGATCATGAAGTCTCTGACAAGAGGAAGTGAGGGTTTGACAAGATGTCTGGCAGGCTCTTATTTCCACTTATAAGATAACATTCAGGCTTAGCATGCTTGTTTTTCAAGTTGTAAAACATTTCTGTTGTCCAAACCATCTTTGAATAAATGCAATAAACAAAAAATATGGCATTAATGTAAGATGGTTTGAAAGCATGTCCCCCACTTTCACAATAAAAAACCGATATGAAAAAAAAGATTTGGAAAAGGTGAAAACGTTCCCTGTTAATCCAGTATTAGTTTTGAAATGTTTAAACTGTTGTTGGTACTTACATCCCCATCATCGAAGTTTAAAAAATACCCATTAGTGGCCCTTAGGTTTCTATTTGCTGGAGGGCACAACTATACGGCGCATTTTTCAGCCACTGAGACCTGCTGGGGAATAATGTACCCCTGATTTTAATTTGCTTCAGTGGCTACACAAGTTAAGAGTGACAAAATCATGCGGCCATTAACTATCTATATTAAAGGCCACTAGGTTTTGCAGGTGTTAATCTGCAAACTCAGTATGTTTCATACAATAAATATACTGTATATATCATACACCACTTACACACTGAACACATATTGCATACATGACCCACACCCCGGACGCACATTGCATACACAACTAACCGGGAAACTACCGCATAAAGCACTTGCACACTGAATACATATTGCATACACCACTCACACACTGGACACATACTGCATTCACCACTCACACACTGGATATATATTGCATATACCACTCACACACTAGACATATATTGCATACACCACTTACACACTGGATATATATTGCATATACCAATTACTCACTAAACATATATTGCATACACCACTCACACACTGGATATATATTGCCTACACCACTCACACACTGGACACATATTGCATACACCACTCACACACTGGACACATATTGCATACAATACTCACACACTAGACACATATCTCATACAATAGTCACACACAAGACCATTTTTGCATCACCACTCACTTTTTGAATTAATCATACACCATTTACAAGGCACTTTGGGCGAATGTATGATCGGGAATTCCCCCTGATTTAGCCTATACTGCGCCTCACTGCCCGACTCCACTGACTAACAAAAAAGGGGGTCGTGGGGCACGCTGGGGCGTTCTGGGGGGGGACGCGCCTTTTCGAAAAACCCCCGGCATGCTGATTGTGGGTCGGAAAAGTGGGGCGCATTACAGCTCCGACGGGGAAACTTTGACCTACTACAAAGTGGTCTACCTGATTCGAAGGAGGCGCAGGGAAGCTAGAACTTATTGTAATGGGGCAAAACAATACAGTTATAACAGTATAATAATAAAAAAGAGTTGTCTATAAACTGAATGAATGACTAAAGAGAAATATCCAAGTTGACTAAAATCGTTTTCAATGTATCGAAAAAGTTGATCATTTAAAATGAAAGCAAATATATATACGGTCTGAAAAGAAAGAAATAAGCAAAAAAGGTTTTAAAAAAAAGGGAGAAAATTTAAAAATATTTTACATTAACCCTTAACGACTTTGGGGGGGATCAGTAGTCCGGGGCCGTAAGGGCTTTGCGGGGGATCGCTCTGCCCCCCCCCGCACAGCCCCCCGGGTGTTAGGGCAAACGCGCTAGCCCCCGGCAGTAACAGCGCCGGCGGGTGGCTCCGCCCGCTGGCCTGTTTTACCCATCGGGCGCCGCGGCAAAGGGGAATTTAAACGGCGATCGTGCCGGCCCGATGGGTTCGGTGCCCGGCATAAGCGCAGCTAGCTGCCCGACCCGATAAACCGGGCTTGTGGGGGGGACCCTTGGGAAAAGGCTCCCGTCACTTACCCTGGCCGTTTGCCCACTTCCGTCCGCAGACGGGATGGGGGAAACCGCCTCATTGTACACCCTATGCAATGCATTAGGTTGTTTAACAATCGCGCCCCCTAGTGGTCAAGTCCCACAGGGGGCCCCTAAATGTTACAGTAAAAAAAAAAAAAAAAATTTTTAAAAAAATAAAAATTACACATTTTTGGTATCCCGGTCCGAAAAAGCCCGATCTATAAAAATTACATATTTATCCCGTACGTTGAACACCGAAAAAAAAAAAATTTCCCAAACCCCCAAAATTGCGTTTTTTGGTACTAAAAAAAGGGAATAAAATGATAAAAAAAGTTGCATGCTTTCCCAAAATGTAGCAAAATAAAAAAGTACACTTCACCCCCAAAAAAATGCCCCCTCACTGAGTCCGTGGTGTTAGACAAAAAAAGTTTTGGTCGCACAAAAGGGCACGTGGCGCAAATTTTCAAAAAAAAAAAAATGTTGGAATTTTTTTCGGGTACCCCAAAAAAAACGGAAACCCTAATGTTTGGGATTGCCCGGATGGTAACAAACCCGAAGAATACAATACACATTATATTTACGAATTTGAACGCCGAAAAGCAAAAACCGCAAAAGGAAAAAAAAAAAAAATTTCACAAATTTGTCCCACTTGGGAATTTTTTTTTTCGGTTTCCCATACATTTATATATAGTGAATAAGACCATTAGAAAGTAATTTGTCCCGCAAAATAAAAGCCCTCATATGTCTATGTAGGGGAAAATAAAGAAGTTAGGCTTTCAGAAGGCGGGAGGGAAAAACGCGTTCACCAAAAAAAAAACGCCTGGTCCTTAAGGGGTTAAAGAAGCCAATGCTGATGTTGTACAGATGTTGTTTTTTTTTTTTTTTTTTAAATTAAGAGTATTTGTTCTTCTTTACCCCTTTTTTTTATTTTTTTAAATACGTTCGTAAATATTCTGGTTTTCCCCTTGGTACCATTCTAAGCTAAATTGTTCTTTATTTTAGGGTGGTTGGTGATGTATTTACGGGGTAAAAACGTCCCCTAAATCTCAAGATCTAAAACCCCGGGGGAAAAAGGAAAACCCGGGTTGGGAAACACAGGTCCCGCAAGACCTTGCTTGCTGGGTCTTGTTTACATACAAAATAGAAAAAAAAGGGAAAAAGAACAAATACACCCTTTATTAGTGTTGACATTATTATCGACAAAGTTTAAATCGGCAAAAGGTATTTACGTTGATCGGATTTTTTAGATACGCGTAATTTTGGTTAAAATCGTGTCATCTATTTAATATCGCCCATTTTTTGGGCTTCCTGTCATTTTGGGGCCAGCAAATCAGCTTAAGAATGACAGGGTGAGTTGGTGCATGGTCATGATGGGGTTGTATGGTTTCGATTTGGGTGGAAAAATAAAAGACCTCGTTTTTAATAGAAAACCCTTATGTTTAGTATCTCAAAGCAGTGGACATGCGTCTGCTCTGTGCAAAAAGCTCAGGAAATATTCTATTTGTTCACAAGAAGCTTACTTTTAGCTGTGATCCTTAGAATCAGTTTGATCAGAGATTTTCAGATTTTAGGGGGTTAGGCGAGATTTTTTAAAAATCTCTACCGCTGAAAGTCCGGGGAGGAGGGGGGGGGGGGGGGAGGTGGCCCGCGGGCGAACACAGACAAGCTCTTTAAAAAATACTGAATTTTTGTAGGGAGAAATTGATTGCAATGTTTATTATTCCAGTTTATGTTGAAATATTACTTGGATATGGCAGCCTGAACTTTCATTGGATACAGATCTTTTCTAATAACTGAGGTTATTTGTTTGGTGCAAAACCCATTTGATTTTCAGTATAATTTAATAGGTGTTCTTTTTTCAATTTTGCCCCGTTCATTTTGTTTATGAGGTACCTTGCATTAAATTTTAACCAGCAATTTTGTAGTCACCACAGGTTGATGGTGCCAAAAAAAAAAAACCTTTTATTATCCGTTACATTTCAGATACGTGTTTTTTGCCTTTTGCCCAGTCCAAATTTGTTGATAGAGCCCCCCTTTCAGTTAAATTTGAAACCCCGCAATTGTGAAGTCACCCGGGGAATTGAAGGAACAAAAAAAACCTTTTATTTCCGTTTCATTTCAGAACGTTTTTTTTGCACTTTTGCCCCGTCCAGTTTGTTATAGGCCCCTTTCAGTTTAAATTTTAAAACAGCAATTGTGAGTACCACAGGGGAATTGATAGGTGCCAAAAAAACCCTTTTTTTATCCGTATCATTTCAGTACTGTTTTTTGCAATTTTGCTCATCCCGATTTGTTGATAAGCCACCTGCAGTAAAATTTTCAATACAGCAATTTTGTTTTGATTTAGGGATTTGAGAATAGCTGTATTTGCCGTCTTTTTAAAAAAAACGTTCCCCCAAAATCTTCCATACCCCCTCAAATTTTATCTTTCTGAACATGGGCGAAATCGGGGGTAAACGACAAAGGGGGGTAGGGCATGGAGGTAGAGGTACGAGAGAAGGTGCCCTTCCCGTGCTGGCGACAACACGCAAGCCAGCAGATTGTTGTTGAGGGGCCGTCAGGCCTGTTTTTCGCTGGGTCGGGCCGTAAAATTTAGTAACGAACAGCGTCGCCAATCTGTTCTTCAGTGGTTAATGCAACCTGCATCCAGCAGTCTTACCTCCTCGTCCTCCCAGTCACGGCCACAAATGTCGTCATCAGCATCATCAGCATCCGTCCAACATGAAGCGAAGGCAGCCAAATGTCAACTCGTGTACCAACCACTGTGGATAATCCATTTTCTGAAGACCTCGTTGATGACAACACGCGGTTGGGGTCAGAAGGCATGTTAAAAGATCAAGAGGCCCAAGAGGATGATGTTGTCTGCTCTGACGCCCAGTTGCTGATCCATCAGAGGAGGAGAAGGAAGCCGGTCAATCGGCAAAAATTCCGGGTGGAGGCCTTGCAGTGCCTCTTGCTTGTAGCCCGCAGCTCCTGGATGCAGAATGTCAGGACGACAAAGTCCCCTGTGTTGATGATGATGATGACGACATTGCGGATCCAACGTGGTCTTTTCAGCAGAATTTGCTTGCGAGCGCTTCATCACTGGACGAGGAGGAAGACGATGGGGTAGTGTCAGTAAGGGTCCCGCCTCAAAAAGTGAGAGGGCGGTCGCAGAAGTCCGCTGATATGATTCCGCCAGCCACGGTCAGCGGAAAAACCCCCCTCCTCGCTTATCGCCGTAAAAAAGGTCCAGGACCTCTCAAGCCTGGGCCTTCTTTGAGCAAGCCTCTGATTCACCAGCGATGTCATATGCCGCCTTTGCCGTAAACGCATAAGTAGAGGCAAGAATCTTAGGTGTTTAACCACCACCAACATGTCTAGTCACATGCAGCGAATGCATGAGTTGAAATGGAGGCAACACTTGGCCAAAAAAGGCCAGACCGACGCCGGGCTTCCAACCACTGTCACACCCTCTGTCTCCGCCTCCTCCTCCTCCGCCACCACCAAGCGTTCCTCAGCTGCCCATGTCTCTCAGAGTCATGATCAGGGATCAGCCTCCGCTTCAGCCTCCACCGTCGCCCGAGTACCACCATCACCACCAGAGACCCATCCTACCCCTTCTCCTCCCACCAGTTTGACGACCTGCACGCCGTTCAGCGGCCAGTCTAGCAGCCTTCCTTATGTCTTCCAGGTTTGTGAGCAGAAGAAACAGTATAACCAAACCATTTCCCAAAGCCAAAAGCCTGAATGTCGGCATTGCCAGGCTTTTGGCCTTGGAAATGTTGCCTTTCCGTCTGGTGGACACAGATGGGTTCCGCCACGTCATGGCCCTTGACTGCCCCCAATACCAGATGCCGAGCAGGCATTTCTTTGCCAGAAAAGCCGTCCCTGCCCTGGCCAGCCATGTGTCATCTAAAATTTCAAGCGCTTGTCTGCATCTGTTCCGGAAAAGTCCATCTCACCACCGACACATGGACTAGTAAGCACGGCCAAGGCCGCTATATCTCTGTGACAGCTCACTGGGTGAGCTGGGTGGATGTCTCTGGGGGTGACGGTGGCTCTCAGGCTCGGCGCACGCTCTTCAAACCGCAGGGATGGTGCAGGGCTCTTTTCCCCAAGGTCCTCTGGTGGCATCACGGGCCAGAGAAACCAGGCATGTTGAAATTAATCTGTCTTGGAGACCGTCCACACACAGGTCAGGAGCTGTGGACGGCTCTCCGCAACGAGACCGAGCGCTGGCTGGGTGACGAACCTTGTGCCAGGCAAGGTGGTGTGCGATAACGGGCGAAATCTGCTGGCCGCCCTTAAGATCGGTAGGCTGGAGCACATCCCTTGCCTGGCACATGTCATGAACCTCGTCGTCCAGAAATTTCTAAAGCGCTACCGGGTCTGGACTGCCTGCTGAAGGGAAAGGGTCGAGGTCTGAGTTCGCACTTCCGGGTTCGCACCCTGCTTCGTCCCGCTGGCTGCGTAGCAGCGTCAGCTCGACCTCCCCGTCAACCGTCTCATTGTTGATGTGGCAACACGCTGGAATTCCACCCTCCACATGCTCCAGCGATTGTGGGAGCAGCGCAATGCATTAGAGTACGAAGTGAACATGGCCCCACAAGCAGCGGTGCGGACCCCCGGGGGG